>JARHVA010003152.1:890000-965000 GCA_037957365.1 Torreya grandis | reverse complement strand
ATGCATGAGAGTTCAAACACTCCTTGAATATGGAAATTATTATTAGAAAAAGATGATGGGTTCGAATCAAAACAAAACTATGCTACTAAAATAATCATCAATCCTTGGTCATACCATTATGAGCTCACATGGAATTATTAGGAATCTATAGGGCACCACTGAGTTACCATAGCTAGTCTCATCTAAAACATAAATGATCTTTTGAATAAGCATAGGATAGGAAAATACCTACCATTAAACTAATTTTATTATAGAATAATATAAGCATGGTACTATCTACCCTTTCTATATACTATGCCATTCATGAAATATTTTAAGAACCTTGTTACCATTCCATATAACATATGTGGTCTCTTAGGATCTCGATCTACCAGCCATGATATCATGTGTAAATAAATATGTAGGAAGATATCAGGACATTGGTCCACTAGCCAATATAATTATGTGTAGATTAGTATATATGTGGCCCTGAGGACATCTGTCCACTAGCCAATGTAGTTGATACACTAGAGACCCTTAGGACATTGGTCCACCAGCCACTATCTAGGTACAAAGTAAAGAGAAAAAAATAGTTAATACATCAGGGACCTTTAAGACATCTATCTCTAATCCATTCTAATGCATAGTTTTAAATTGACACCCCACTACTCTTGAGACACCTATGTGTCTAAGATCACCATGTCTAGTGGGTGAGGAAGGATGGGATCTTTGACCTGTGTGATAGGTCCCCACCATGACCCAATTATTTATAATTTTTAAGCTACTTATTATCCCCTATACTTGCCCAAAGTGATAGTTATGAACATAATAACATATTAAATAGCATGAAAAATCATCACGTTAACTTGAAGAAACATCAACTGATCATGTAAGTGAAAAATCAATAAAATAAGACCAATTAGTCTCATTAAGAAAATTAAATTTAAATTTAAATTCATCAATGAATTCCATTATCAAACTTTATCTAAAACATTTTAATTTAAGAAGAAAATAATGTTGGTTTATAAAAAATATAAATAATAGCTCAAATAACTTAAAGTAAGATCAAAAAGCACATTTAGCAAAAATCATATCACAATAAGATCACTATGTGGCTCTATGAACCATTCAGTGGGAGAAGGAATAAAATAAGAGAGAATTAGTGATCTAATAGTAATATATAGAATGAAACTACATAATGACATAAGGGATATGTTCCACCTATCATTAACAAATTTTCTTATGGAGCTAATTACCACTTTATCATGCCAAAATCATTATTGTTTGATTATGAGTAATAAAATGTAGGAGGGTGCTACACCAATTCTACAAGAAAAAATGATATTTTTAATTTTAGGAATAACATGTATGAGGGTGTTACACCACTACTAGTATAAAAAATGATTTAGTCAAATAGTTGGTACACTATGCCTCTTTAGAGTACATACTTACAGGTAGTCTATATTCACCACCTACCAAGGTGTGATTTGGCATCAAAATTAGGCCTTACCGACCTTATCAAGAGAAGTTAGATATAATGTTGCATGAAATTAGGTCCCACCTATATTTATGGAAAGAGAGATGTAGGGCTATCATTTCACGAGAAAGGCACCTCTATGGTTATTACTTCTCATTTTTATTAACATAGTGTTATACAAGTGCCCAAGGTAGTTAGAAATTTAGATATCAAAATTGACAAGTTATCATTATGATAAAATTTAGTAATTCCAATGTATTATTTCAAATTTCTCATCACATAACATCTTATTAATCATTATTATCTACTCTTTTAGGCTTTCATTTACCCAATCAACATTATTGTAGACACTAATTTATCTATTGGTTAATTTATCATCATAATATCAAGAATGTTTGAAGTTACCTTAATCCATTCCATATGGTTCATATCCAAGAATATACCTTTGTAACAATTTCAAATTCACCCATAAACAACCTCATAAATTAGGATATGCTCATATATGCACAACAAGGCAATTAACTACCTAAAGCTATTCAAATATAACATGCTCTTTTCATGAAATAATAATTATATAGAGACATACCTGATCTAATTAGTTTCCAAGAGATTCATCTTATTTCACTAACAAGATGTAATATTATCACTCAATTAGTTAGCATAAACGATATTATATTTATTCATATAACAAGACATAACCTTAATATTAGAGTTTTATTGCTCCATGCTTTTTTGAGTGATTTCAATGATCTAATAGAAAGAATCACTTTCTATAACATTCCCATATTCAAGTCCTACATAGTCAACATATCCAAGGAATACACAATTTCATAAAAGAGGTCATAAAACCTTTTCATAATAAGTTCAATTAACAACATCTGAACATTAGTTCAAGCATTATAAGACAACTTCCTTCAAATTTATAGTTTATTATTAACATTTTAACCTATAATAGAATTGCATCTATTCAATTAATCACTATAAACATGTGTAATCATATGTATGCATATACCCATATATATATATATATATATATATATATATATATATATATATCACCATTTCTTCCTTATAAAAAATATATACTATCTTTTCAAATATAACATTATATCTCAGACACATCATGCATTTTCAAAAAAGAATAATTAAAATAAGTATAATAAGGATTAAAACAAATTTTAGTTCTCATAACCAATCCATATCAATATTTGGGTATCCCCTAATCAATTTTCCTTAGGAAAATTCCATTCATAATGATCCATAGCTCCATAGTTGAAGAAAGAACCTTGGGTAATGTCCCTTCTAGACTATGGTCATTGGGCCTTAATTGATCTTGAGTACACATTTATCATAGGCACATATTGTGTCTGAGCATAATGTCTCCTATAGTATTACTAAAGATGGTTCCTTCTCCTCTTTCTATGATGATACTCTAAATGTTTCGCAACCTACCTATCCCTTGTCTAGGGTGGTGAGGCTCCTTTTATAGCATAAAACTTGGGGTAAATTTTCCTCTAACATAGTCATCACTCACTGTAGGGTCTCAAGAGTTTGAAAATGGATTTTAATTGGCTTCATACTTTGGGTATCACGATGACACCCACTATAATGTTTTCCATTCCTTCTTTTGGTGACATATTATCTACATAATATAATTTTGAATAGGGTAAAAAATTATCAGGCATCACATCCAATTTACATAAATCAAGATTAACCATACTTATAAAGGCATTAAACTCATGAAAATCATCCCTAGATCTCATAGAGTTTAACCTAAGATCTGATACCAAAATGTCATGCCTCGAGATCTGATTCCAAAATGTCATGCCCATTTTTTACTCTCTAAAATATAGGCATGACATAATCTATTACAAACAAATATTAAAAAACATAAGATCACACACCATAATTCATTCTAATCAAATGAAATTAATTAATCCCTGATATGATTATAAATTAATGGTCAGGCATAAGCTACTAGTTGAGCTCTAAGCTCACTCAATTAAATGTCCATGAATTTTAATGCACCAATGAGCATAGATAGATAATAAAATCTAATCAATCACATAAGAAAATATGAATCTAATAACTACCATTAAGACTTTACAAGTGTAAAAAACTAATTTAAAATCCCACAGTCTTGATTCATTCATAACAACACTCATAAATTCCTTCACAGGCTTGTGCCAAATGACAACAGTGCTTATGACATTGAAATAGATGTCAAGATAAACCTCAACCACTATTGACACAATTGACTCCACATGGCTAGTTCAGCAAGATCCTTTGCTACCCATGTTTTCTTCAAGTTCCCTTAGCCACTCTTGTTACCTATCACTTCCTAGGCAACCTTGGAAAAACTCCACATGGAAAAAATCTACTAGTTTACTACCTTACCATTTTAATAGGTAGACTTGACTTATTTGATATTGTAGAGCAATGGGATTATTCCACATGGAATAATCATGCTAAATCATTGGTCCTTAGGCTTAGTACTCAATATAGATGCCTCTAAAATAATAGAGTAGTGGAATTTTTCCATGTGGTAGCATCCCACTCACCCACTTATACATGAGATTTTTTCCCTATATGAAAATCTATGAAATAGTAGAGTAGTGGGATTTTTATGTGTGGAAGTATCCTGCTCACTTATCTACCCTCATGATTCACACATAGTATGGACATCCTCAGGATTAATAATTAATAGGATTGTGCCTTGTGGCAACATCTCACTCACCTACCTACCCTCAAGATTCACACTTAGTATGGACATCCTTGTGACTATGGATATATAGGATTATGCTACATGGTAATATCCCACTCACCTACTATCTTGTAGGCTTTGTGTTTTTTAAGGTCCTCTCTAGGATTTTGGGTCACTAATATGATGCCATGTGGCAACATCCTCCTATCTTACTAGCCTAGATGAATCACTCCCTATATGGTCTTCCATAGGATTATGGTTCACTAGGATGATTCCACATGGAAACATCTCACTAGCCCACTAGCCTAGCACCAACTGTATCATAGACTAAGATGACATAACTCTTAGGTTATTAGGAGCATGAGAGTGGATTGCCTCAAAAAAATCACAAAATTTTGTAAAAATGACTGAGGAAAAAAGTCAAAAAAAGACCCAAATCAGAGGTGTGTAACGCAAAGTCCAAGTGGATTAATTTAGCTAATTAGGGCAACCTGACTAAGGTGAAGGCCTAAATCTAACTAATCAAAATATTGAAAACTAATCAAAAGGTGACTAGGGTAATTAAATTATTATTACACCATTCTTATATGTAAAATAATTTGGTGAATCTAGAATTTTATTCTTAAGAGAAATGGAAAAAATGTCTAAGGCAAGAATATGAAGCTAATAAACAAATAAAACAAGTTTAAGTCAAAACTGAAGAATTAAAACTAAACCGATACTCTAACTAGTTTAGTTAGAAACCTTAGATGGAATAGTCTTTTAGGGTCAAACACAACAACATCAATAATTTTCTCATCATCCAAAATAACTCACCTTTGCATTGATAATTTAAAAGGAAGGCATTGAGGCTCAACACTTAACCAATATTCTCATTGGTTTAGTCAACTAATAAACAATTCCTAGGTAAGCTCAATCTGAAAGTTGATTGATATATTTAACAAAATATAAAACTTAGAGGATTAACATAGAGACTCAATTTGTTAAACCAAGCTAAGAGAGTGATTGAAGGTTTAAAGCAAGAGTATAGTCATAGAGTTAAGGAAAGGTCTTATAATTGACCTATAACATTTGATTTGTAAAGATTTCTATAATTAACTCACCTGATTACCTTTCATTATTAATATTTTAACCTAAGATTCATGCTTTGTTAAACTTATTCCTTTTATATTGAAGGGTCTTCATTTATGAAAAGTCTAAGGCATAAATATTACTCAGTGATTTAACTTAGAACCCTTCCATAAAGCACTTATTTATCATAATAGCCAATACTCAAACTATACATTCCTATGATGCATTTATTCTTCCTAACAAGCACTTGGTCATTTAATTGAGATCTACTCATTTATTGATAAGCTAATTCTATGATATAAATTCTAACAAAATACATGAGGTGGAAAAAATATCATCTCTTAGGCTGATTGTCCATAAGTTTTGACCAAGAAAATTATATTCATCATTTATTTAAAATAGCCATGTAGGTTTAAAATGTGTTCCCTACTAGACATATTCCTTCCAGGGAGATATATAGTCAAGGCCTATCAAGATTCTCAATAACACTCTCACTAATATTTCTTTAATATTTTATTTGACTTAGTTTATTCCTTATCAAGGTTAGTCAACCATATCTATAGTAGCTGAGCATAATTAATACTATGAATGGGTTGATTTAACCAGATTCATAAAAGCAACACACCTTATATCTTAATATTACAAAGCATAGGAAACCTAAATCACATGCTTTCATATATATATATATATATATATATATATATATATATATATATATATATATATATATATATATATATATATATATATATATATATATATATATATGTAGTTCATTTAAAGTAATACTATTACAAGCAAATCAAGATGCAATTAACAAGCATTCATAGGATATTCAATACAATGACATATATAATCTTATATATTAAGGTTGTTTTCTTGGCCAAACTCAATCATGAATGTATAAGTCTCCAACAGGGTTCTATTTTTGACAAAGATCCATCACCAGGAAGTCTATTAATCCTATATACTAAACAAATTATGAAATATTTCTCTACAATAATAACTAGAATATTCAGCTGGTGACTTACTAAAATAATGGCTCACACTCAGCCCACAATCAACATTGATACATAAATACAATAAGTTTAACTAAGAATGATTAATCCTTGTCTTTTAGCCAGTTATAGAAATCAACAAAGCATGAGTATATTACAGTTGATGATGAGATCCTCTTCTCTCAAATTTTAACTTTGGCCAATAAAAGGTGGGATCATGTACCAATGATTTACCATCATCAAGTGACTTTTCTAGGTACCCCCGAGTAGGACTCCTAGCTATAAGCATGTTCACATCATGGTGCAAGGTAAGTAAAGGCAAAAATCAGTCAATATGTCTTAGGTTTAAGGAGATAACTACTCACAAGGTGACAATCTAAGGATATCTAAGTCAAGAGGTTACCAACCTCGAATCTATTTTCATCAAGTAAAATACATAAAAAAAATACAAAGATCATAAGGATAGGACTCATCAGGCATATAACTACTAAGATATATTCTAAGATCAGTCATGAGAGGAAATAGGCAAACTACCATCATATCTAATATGAAATACCTACCCCTTCCTCCATCATGAATAATGTGACCTTTCAATGCATCAAAAATGTTGCACAACAATCCTTACTATTAGAGTAAGTAAAAATACTAGTAGATACAATTATCATCGAGGAATATCTCAACTCTGAATGCCCATACCATGGGTAAAAAACCTATGGGGTGACCCAAGAATAAGAATAATAAAATAAATAAAGATGAGAAGTAATCCAAATGGTCTTACTCTTCTTAAACATGATAACTCAATAAAAAATCACATAGACTTCATTTAGTCAATAATAGGATAGTCAAGTCAATAAGATACCTACAAAATGTTATAATCCCTTCCATGGATATTTTATAAAGGCTTATACTAGCCAAATCTCTCCCTATTTAGGCTCTCTACTTGTTTCCCTTTTCTTTTTCCTTTGTTCTTAGGTTATCCAAAATTCCAAAATCTTGAACCCTTTTCTTGGAGATTTTCTCTCCTCAAATAGGCATTCTCTCCTTCTTACAACCCAATTAGATTGTGACAAGTGTTTATTCTTCCCTTGGACTGACCAACCACTTTTATTGGCTATTACATTCATTTTTAATGGGTGATCTCTTTTCTAGTCCATAATGGTGCATGGTGGCTCAAACATAGTTTTATGTTTGTTTCTAATATCAAACCAATGATTACCATTTGTTTAATGCAACAAATAATTAATGGATGGGTTTGTAAGCTATCAATTAATAATATAGATGTTGTTCTACTTTATCTCATCCATTAAATATGAAAATCACAAGGGTGGTTCAACAAATATAATAGATATTACAACCAATATTTCACTCTAAGTTTTAAAGGAAATTTTCAATGGTATATAAGGAATTCAACTTATATCATTTGATGTTTAGACAAGATATGGGCTAGAGATAGGATCACACATGATGCAACTATGCCTGGCATAGTCCTTGTTCCTTTATTGGTAATTACATATTCTCTCAAACTTATTACACCCATGAAATAAACTATCCTAAAAGCCTAAGCATGTAATCATATAATGTTATATTATTTACTTAAACTAACATAATTAACTTACCAAATAATTCACAAGGTCCTGAAGTGATATTCTTATATCACCTTAATGTATATGTAATTTCAATTATAACGTAAGGTAATAATTTAAGAATTTATAAACTATAATTTACCATGTACATAATCATATTATCTTCATAGTTATAACCATCAAGTAGAGTCATTGGTTTAGCATAATCACATTGTTTTATCATAAGGGTCTTTCCAAAATAAATCAATATTATCTATGATTAGAGAAATGAAAAACATAAAGTTTATGATAAAGCAGTTAATAAACATACTATAGGGTATGATTAGGTAGAATGGAATTAAAATATTAATCTCACAAAATTTTTAACCCTAAAATGATCTAGGTGATTTTATTATTATCCCTAGATTTGATTAAAGGGGTATATAGAAATGAAATGGCAACTAGATGATAGTCAAATTTATATTAGGACAATTAGATGCTAAACGTAGATATAGGTATATGTTTAAATAATAAAAATAAGATAGTCTGAATATGGAAATTAAAAATAATATATGTATGAAAATAACAAGGAAGTAATATACTTAGTTGGTTATGATACTAGCATAGTGTTGATTCTAGAACAGGTAAAATGTAGTCTAGAAGGAAATTATGGACATCAGATTCTAGATTTGATGCTTCTATAGCTATAGAAACTAAAATTATCCTAGGATGGTTATGTTGATGTTATTTTTTGGGTTAAATACAAGTTTACTATATAAAATACCTATTAGAAAAGGATGTGACCATTTAGATGCTTCTAGGTTTTGCTTTTACTTCACTCTAGTGCATTTAGATCTGGGTCATAGACTGTTGCTCCTTGTGAAATGACAAATCCCTAGTTTTTTATCTTCATAGTGAATTTGTAAAAAAATAGGTTAGTGGGAACATGATGTTGAGATAACCCCAAAGAACCCATTTTTAGATACCACTACCTATATAACCAATACTCCAAAAGAGGGCCTTAGACTCATGTAGTTCTCCTCTATGTGTTGGCTTGTGTGTTAATCATGAATTATGTGGAAATAAAGTACAATAGTGACCTATTTTATAACTCAAAAAAATAGTCTATGAGGTTATTCCTTAAGTAATTTAGACCTATATATTTGTTGCACCTATGACTTGTATGGAAATAGAGAAGTTTTTTTCAATTGCATGCTCTTTGGTAAGAATATTTCGTAGTGTTCATATGTTGTTAAGTGAGGAATGAATGAGAGTTGATATTATATTTATATCAATCCCTTTGGATAAGTAACTTGCTTTAAATCACTTATTTTGACCATTAGGATATATTTCATTTACAAATTAGATGACTTTAAGGCATTGGGCACTTGCATCTAGTTAGGACACTAGCATCAATGTTAGTGTACATCCTAAACATTGGTTTCTAGGGAGAAAAAAAGTAGGTACAAGTTCAAAATGTGCAAAAATAGAAGACAAGTATATTTTAGGCATTCTAGGAAAGATAGAAGACCTAGGCCATCAATATTTGAGTGGTCATATTAATAGATATAAGCTAAGGGGTAGAAGATAGAACATATGAAAGACTTACAAAAGCAGAAAACATCTAGAACTAAGAGGAACAACCAAGGTATATGTTTTTCTAAGTGTACAAGATTGAGGTGCTATATAATCCATAAATATTATCTATAATAATACATGATTTAAATTATAATATCTAATTTGAGCTTCATAAGATATCTCAACAATCAATATAATAACCATGAGTATGTTACCAAAATGGTTGATAAACTAAATACAATGGGAGCATCATCGGTGCACTTTTCCTCGAACCACAAACCATCATTATCCTTCATACCTTGCCATAAAGAGTGTCCTTCCCTCAATAAAGGGGAAGATAATGATAATGTGGATATAAATAATTTGACTAGAACCCATGTGTAGTATAATCACTAATACATGCAATACTCACATAGACCATAGAAATTAATAATCTATCTAAGTGACTTGATGCATACATTCACATGTAAACTATAAAATAAAATGGAATGACAATGTTATAAACTACAATATTACTTTGTCCAAAGTTTTCATTATAAAATTTAGATCACTCATGGATTTGATTCAACTCCACACACACACATACTCTCTGCTAATAAAACTCAATCAATCCTATGATACCAAATGATAGGCATATTGAATTTCATGGAATTAACCTTATATTATAATCATCCATTATCACAAGAAATTATGCAATGGTATAATCTTATAATCCAACTCATAGACATACTAAAAATAAATTTACAACATGAAAACACTAAATAACTCAAGATATATCTTCCCATCATTATATAATGCAAGTTTGGAACATCCATATTTTACATAAATCCACTTTATTTTTTGAGTATGCATATATTATTAACAAAAATAATAAATTTAGGTTTATGTCAACCATTAACATTCTTAATCTCAAAATGTAAGCATAACTACTTGCCTATTTTATAAAATTCCAAGAAAACAGATACTTATTCTCTTCTCAAATGAATTACATAACTTTCAATTACTTTAAATTTCATAAAATTATAAAAATTAAATATTAAGTCAAACTAAATTCCAAAATATTCATATATACATAGACAAGGATAATCTACCATTTTGGAATAGGCTAGCCTATTAATTATTAACCACCCAATCCTTATAAGCTATTTTGATAGATACAAACATGGCATACCTTTATTATATATACTAAAGTATATATATAGTTCATATCTATGGATGTACACACACACACATAAAGGAATTGAAATTTATAAGTATATTTATATATAACAAAACCTTTTCAAAATCATATAATATTTCACTCAAATCAAATCACCACTAAATGTGACATCAAATTATCAAATATGCCCATTCTATAAAATATTGACTATAAACCTTGATATATAACTAAAATTATGTATGTATTTTGTCTTATATATGTCTTAATCTTTGATATGTATCAAAGAGATACATTTTTGTCTCGTATACATACATAGTCATGTGTATCTATGTGTAATCTATAGTTTTACCGTTGTTTATTATATAGTCTTGTGTGTGTGTGTGTGTGTGTGTGTGTGTGTGTGTGTGTGTGTGTGTGTGTGTGTGTGTGTGTGTGTGTGTGTGTGTGTGTGTGTGTGAGAGAGAGAGAGAGAGAGAGAGTGTGTGTGTTTGTGTGTGTGTGTGTTTTTTTTTTTTTTTTTTTGTGTGTGTGTGTGTGTGTGTGTGTGTGTGTGTGTGTGTGTGTGTGTGTGTGTGTTTGTGTGTGTGTGTGTGTGTGTGTGTGTGTGTGTGTGTGTGTGTGTGTGTGTGTGTGTGTGTGTCTGTCTGTCTGTGTGTGTGTGTGTGTGTGTGTGTGTGTGTGTGTGTGTGTGTGTGTGTGTGTGTGTGTGTGTGTGTGTGTGTGTGTGTGTGTGTGTGTGTGTGTCTGTCTGTGTGTGTGTGTGTGTGTGTGTGTGTGTGTGTGTGTGTGTGTGTGTGTGTGAACTATAAAATGGACTATGTTTAAGTTGTTAATATCAAAAATATATATATTATGATACTACTAATATATTTAACACAAACTCATCATACCATTTCTATAGTTCATGCATATAATTATGCAATATGAATTTTAAATATACATCTATAAATTTTATAGGTTTCAATAGACTACCAATTATCAAAATGTACTCATTATTCACATTCTACAACTCATATATATAATACACAAGACTATAAAAATTCCATTAATGAATATGCATTTGTCACTTGTGTAGATACAAAGGTATGATTGTAGATAACTTCTTCTTTCTAAAATTATGAACCTATAGTTCCTATGTAAGGACATATAACAATAATTAATAACTTCAAATGAAATCCTCAAGTCTATAACAACTCTTAGACCAAACAAAAACATCCATGGTTAATACATAACTTATAACTTTAATCATTAAAATATCTCACCCAAGTGTCAAAATATTAAAGATAAGCTAGAGAAACAAGCTTGCTATAAATACTAGGAGTAAATTCACTAAACCCCATAACACAATTCCTCATATTTCTATCATCATGCATGAGTAAAATAAATTTAGTGAGTGTATTTATGAAAGGTGAATCAACTATTTATATGCATTATAATCCTTCATGATAACTTTATTTTTAAGTTTTAAAGGCCTGTGGATGGAATTGAGTTCCATCCCTATAACTCCAAGAGTAAAGTATTAAACATACAAGGCACAACCAAAATATGCATTTAGATAGTTTCTATGACTAAACCTAGGTAATAAGGGTATTTAATTTATTATTTTAAAATGGAAAACATAGTTTATATAATTTATAAGACAATATTTTACAATTCAACTTTAAAAATGAAATACACTACTTTCTAGGTCACTAGAAATGGCTACCATCCAAATTGAGATATTGGTAGCCATTTTTACTTTTAAAAATGATTCTTCTCCTTATTCAACCCACACACTTTTTGAATTTACTTATTATTATATTTCCATTTCTTATCCATTTTCTACATGCCCTTATGTTACTCTTGAAACTCTATGAGTTCTCTATTATAAGAGTCAAATTCATAAATCCATGTCCCTTATTCTTACCATTAGTTCACATTTCTATATCCCTATTTTTTCATGGTGGATACATGTCAAACCCTAAAACTCTACCTCTAACCAAATATCAAGGTCAACACCATAATGATATCAAATTAAACTTAAATTTCCTTCCCAAATATTCAAAAATGACCTAATTTATTATTGGATCAAATGGTACACGATAATGATGTCATTAGAACCTTCCAATCATAAAAATTGATCCCTCTAATTTTTAAAACTCATCTAAAGATAAATGTTTGTGTGTATTTTTCCATATATCCCTTAGGCCACCAAAATGGGTAGGAATTAAGTCCAAAAGTCTTTACATAATTAAAATATAGTCATGGTTTCAATAAACATACCATACTCTATAGGTTTATAATGAATAATAAAAAATAGGTCCATCCAAATTCATACACCAAGGTTTAAGACAGGTTCATATAACTAATGCACATTAAATAATTAATGAATTTTTCTATCAAGAAATTTTTTTCCCTACTATTTATTTTACAAAAAAGTAAATAATCAGCCCATAAATCAATGCAAATCATGCAATATTAACCATAGTGACTCATATTAAAAGTAAACATTGAGTACTTTCATCATACTAAATTCAACTCAACATACAAAATATGAGTGTGTGTGTGGGTTCAATTTCACTCTTTTTTATCCTCAATTTCATATTTTAATCCTCCTCCCCTATTATACTTTCCATATATTCCACTCTATGAGGGTGGGATAGTGTTGCAAGCACCTCTATTTAAAAAAATGATAGTTAGTCTGAGATTTAAACAAAATAATTAAATAATTAAAATATAAACATACATCGCATGAGCTACTGTGAGATAAATCAAATATGAAAATGAAATCATTTCCGCATAAGATTATAATACACATCAATATAGTATATCCATATGCACATGAAAATTTACTCTAATCATAACTAACCATGAATAAAATAGAACTATTTTCAAACTACATAATGTAAATGTCTAAATATATCATCAAAATCAGAAAATACTTATCATTAATTTTAATTTCTTCCTTAATGCTAATGAAACATTTCAATATTGGGATGGGATGTAACAATAAAATTTAATTTTAAAATAATTTCACAAACTAATTTTTTTAAAGATCATCTATCCTATCGGGCACTCCACCTGGGTGGCCAATTTGGTACCAATTCAAAAGAAAAATGGATAAATCCTACTCTGCGTAGACTTCATAAATCTAAACAAAGTGTTAGATAAGGATAACTATCCACTGTCTTCACTAGATGAATTCTTACATATAGTAAGTGGATCTCAAATTATGTATTTTCTAAATGGATATTTAGGATATAATTACGTGATGGTTAATTATGAGGATATAATCAAGACAACATTCCCAACCAAATGGGGTACATTTTCATAAAAGAGAATGCCATTCAGGTTGATAAATATGGGTACCACCTTTGAATAATGTTAGGTTGTGCAGTTAAAAGCTTCACCGATGCAAACATGGAGGAGGTTGTAGAAGAGTTGCGGAGTGTCAAAGACACCAGCGTCGATCAGGCCAACCGACGACGACAAGTAGGAGACAGGAAGCAACCGACAACGATCAGAAGTCAGCCGGCATCAGCGATCCCCAGGCAGACAGGGACCGATGTCAGTCACATGTGGTTTGAGCTGCGAGTATATTACGGGTAGTTGGTTGACGAACCAAGTGTTTGCATGTTTAGAGCTATTTTTAGACTGAGAGCTGCAAATTTAATTATTGTATTATATATTTATTGTATTATATATAATAGTATAATATAATATATTTATAAAATATGAGTGATATACTATATTATTAAAAGTATTTAATATGTCTAATATTGTTTGGATGAGATCTATATAATAGACTCATGATTGTATTGTAAAAGTGTGCTAGAAAGCCATAGAGCTTTTAGAGAGAGCTAGTGTAGCTCTTCCTAGTTCCAAAGGGGTGTTGAGTGTGTATGATCAGGGAGAGTTGCAAGGTCTGCAAGGTCAAGGAGCTGATCCACCGGGGTACTGGTTGAAGAATCATAAGGACTTGGTGAGGCAAGGACAAGGGTTCTTCAGGGGTGTAGAGATATCTACATGGTGAGTAAGGTCAAGTGATTTTTAGGTAGCAGCAGAGAGTAGGGGATCTACTTGGAGTACGGTTGTGTACTTGGTGAACTGACAGCATGTTACTAACTGGTTGGAGAGGTGAACATCAATTCTATATTAGAGTTGATTGTTGGGACCGAGAGAGAGAGGGAAGAAGGTCTTGAGGTGTGGCGAACCTTTGAGGTGGAGGAAGAAGTGGCATCTTCCTTATTGTATATTCTTCTGAGTGATTATTAATACAATTGTGTATTGTCTCCCAATTCCTGTGTTGTTTCATATTTCTAGTTACTTATTGATTCTGGTTAAATTCCATGTTTAGTTGCTAATACAAGAAGTAATCATATGTGCTCTATTGGTAGAGCAAGATCCTGACTAAGTAGGGATAGGAGCATGTTTATTGTTCTATGGTTTCCCTGACAAGTGGTATCAGAGCTTTTGGTTAGGTTACTAACAGGTGGTTTCAGATCTGGTAGTGTTTGTTGATTACAGGTTACTCACAGGGCTTTTTGATTGAGTGGGAGTATAGCAATGGCAGAAGGAAGTAATCTACAAATGGAGAAACTGAATAGCATGAATGGTCTGATTGATGGAAAGAAAGAGCAGGTAAAAAGATATTGTTGGTTGGTAGCAGATCAGCATAAAAGAACTGAAGATGCAGATGTTGCAGGTGTTGTTACACAGGATGCTTTGGGAGGTTTCTTGGATAAAGTTGAATCTTGGATAAAAGATTATGTTTCCTCTTTCCATGCAGCCCCAAGGAGAGGAGCTGGTGAGCCTTGCCAAAGAATTGGCAAAGGGGAAGTGAAGCTAAAATTGCAGATGGATGACACACAGTGGTTGAAGGAAGTCATGCAGGTACCAGTCTTGGAGATGAGTCTAATTTCTTCAAGAAATTTGAGTGATGAGAGATGCACTGTAACTCTCACAGTGGATACACTTGAATTAGATGGTGGTAAGAAAGTAGGTATCCTTTATCTATCTACTTATATTACTGATTCACCTTCTGTTACAGAGATGTGGCTTCATGGGCTTGGTCACATATGTAGGAGGATAATGCAGGTTCTCAAGTGAAAGATAGATGTTTTTGACAAGCTAAAGAACTGGAAAGCCTTGGTGTTCATGGAGGAGATGACGGACAGAGATCAAGTGAGAGAACTGAATTATTTTGAGCAGGGCTATGTTGATTTGATTAGGATTTTGATCCATGGAGAGCTCACGGGTAAAAAGTTATCACTCACAAACAAACACAGGTACTGGCATCGATTATACAATAACCAACATTGGCAACATGAAGACCGATGTCGGTCATGAAGGAATCGACGTCGGCAGAAAGGATACCGGTGTCGGCCAGGGAAACGACGTCGACAATCAGGGTTAGTGCAGGAAACTGACATCGGTCAGGAGCAGATTGGGAGATGGCTGAGATCGGTCACTGAAACGGATATTAGGCGGATAGCAAGCTGTCAACAAGTCTCAAATGCTCATGTGGAGGTTAGAAATGGTAATTGAACCTCATATTCGTTGTTCACCTTCTTTATATTGCTTACTGATGGCCGAGAACTAGGAAGATGTGAAGAGGCAATGCAGGTAGAGTCTAGATACAGTGGGAGCTTGGCATGGATGAGGAGTGTGAGTCCTTGGAGAAGAACCAAATAGGTATTTTTTGGTAGAATTGTCAGCTGGAAGAAAGCACTGAGGGACGAAATGGATTCCCATTTTAAAGAAGAGAGTAGACAGATACATGAGATGGAAGGCTAAGGCATATGGTCTTGAAGAAGCTGCAGGACAGTGGTACAGGTTTTGATAGGTGGATGACTAAGCATGGCTTCAGTCAATGTCAGTGTAACTATTGTGTTTATTCTTACCAGGTGGATGATGAGTCGCGACATTATCCAATTACTATATGTGGATGGTTTGCTAGCAGGTTTTATACATACAGGGATTTGTTGAGCTAAAAGGTAAGGTTAGTTTAGAGGTGTGTCATGAAGAGTTTGGAGTAGTGAAATTCTTTGGCATAAGAGACATGGAGATTTGGTCTCTAGTGGGAGCTGATGTGAAGACGGTGTTGGCGAGGTTCATTACGCAGGATGCAGAATCAAAAAGCACACCAATGGCTGGACAGTTCAAGCTTAGCTTGAAACAGGGTTTGAAATCACATGAGGTCTATTGTAGGCCTAAGTTTTCCCAATCAGTGGGGGTTTTCAAAAAGTATGGAGCCAATTCAGGGAAGGAGTACTGGAGGGCAGTTCAGTGGGACTAGCAGCAGGGATTCTTGTTATGCAGGGTCAAGTCTTCACTACATGGATATGTAGGTTCAGATGTGGCAGGTTACTTGAATGACAGGTATAGCATCATAGTTGTGTGGTGGTTGGTCTTCAGGATGGATCTTGAAGAGGGATACAAGCAAGGAAATAGATTAGACAGGCTACAAATACAGGTATAGATGCAGCTGTTTATCTCCAAGTGGGAGATTGTTAGGTTATGGAGCTAAAAGCTTCACCGATGCAGACATGGAGGTTGTAGAAGAGTTTTAGAGTGTCACAGACATCGGTGTTGGTCAGGCCAACTGATGATGGCAGGTAGGAGACAGGAAGCAACCGACGATAGTCAAAAGTCGGCCAGCATCGGCGATCCCCAGGCAGATAGGGACCAAGGTCAGTCACCTGTGGTTCGAGATGCGAGTATATTACGGGCAGTTGGTTGATGAACCAAGTGTTTGCATGTTTAGAGCTATTTTTAGACTGAGAGTTATGGATTTAATTATTATATTATATGTCTAATTATTGTTTGGATGAGATCTATATAATAGACTCATGATTGTATTGTAAAAGTGTGCTAGAAAGCCATAGAGCTTTTAGAGAGAGCTAGTGTAGCTCTTCCTAGTTCCAAAGGGGTGTTGAGTGTGTATGATCAGGGAGAGTTGCAAGGTCTGCAAGGTCAAGGAGCTGATCCACCAAGGTACTGGTTGAAGAATCATAAGGACTTGGTGAGGCAAGGACAAGGGTTCTTCAGGGGTGTAGAGATATCTACATGGTGAGTAAGGTCAATTGATTTGCAGGTAGCAGCAAAGAGCAGGGGATCTACTTGGAGTACGGTTGTGTACTTGGTGAACTGGCAGCGTGTTACTAACTGGCTGGAGAGGTGAACATCAATTCTATATTGGAGTTGATTGTTGGGACCGAGAGAGAGAGGGAAGAAGGTCTTGAGGTGTGGCGAACCTTTGAGGTGGAGGAAGAAGTGGCATCTTCCTTATTGTATATTCTTCTGAGTGATTATTAATACAATTGTGTATTGTCTCCCAATTCCTGTGTTGTTTCATATTTCTAGTTACTTATTGATTCTGGTTAAATTCCATGTTTAGTTGCTAATACAAGAAGTAATCATATGTGCTCTATTGGTAGAGCAAGATCCTGACTAAGTAGGGATAGGAGCATGTTTATTGTTTTATGGTTTCCCTGACAAGTGGTATCAGAGCTTTTGGTTGGGTTACTAACAGGTGGTTTCAGATCTGGTAGTGTTTGTTGATTACAGGTTACTCACAGGGGTTTTTGATTGAGTGGGAGTATAGCAATGGCAGAAGGAAGTAAGCTACAAATGGAGAAACTGAATAGCATGAATGGTCTGATTGATGGAAAGAAAGAGCAGGTAAAAAGATATTGTTGGTTGGTAGCAGATCAGCATGAAGGAACTGAAGATGTAGATGTTGCAGGTGTTGTTACACAGCATGCTTTGGGAGGTTTCTTGGATAAAATTGAATCTTGGATAAAAGATTATGTTTCCTCTTTCCATGCCGCCCCAAGGAGAGGAGCTGGTGAGCCTTGACAAAGAATTGGCAAAGGGGAAGTGAAGCTAAAATTACAGATGGATGACACACAGTGGTTGAAGGAAGTCATGCAGGTACCAGTCTTGGAGATGAGTCTAATTTCTTCAGGAAATTTGAGTGATGAGAGATGCACTGTAACTCTCACAGTGGATACACTTGAATTAGATGGTGGTAAGAAAGTAGGTATCCTTTATCTATCTACTTATATTACTGATTCACCTTCTGTTACAGAGATGTGGCTTCATGGGCTTGGTCACATATGTAGGAGGATAATGCAGGTTCTCAAGTGAAAGATAGATGTTTTTGACAATCTAAAGAACTGGAAAGCCTTGGTGTTCATGGAGGAGATGACAGATAGAGATCAAGTGAGAGAACTGAATTATTTTGAGCAGGGCTATGTTGATTTGATTAGGATTTTGATCCATGGAGAGCTCACGGGTAAAAAGTTATCACTCACAAACAAACACAGGTACTGGCATCGATTATACAGTAACCAAAATTGGCAACATGAAGACCGATGTCGGTCATGAAGGAATCGACGTCGGCAGAAAGGATACCGGTGTCGGCCAGGGAAACGACGTCGACAATCAGGGTCAGTGCAGGAAACCGACATCGGTCAGGAGCAGATTGGGAGATGGCTGAGATCGGTCACTGAAATAGATATTGGGCAGATAGCAAGCTGTCAACAAGTCTCAAATGCTCATGTGGAGGTCAAAAATGGTAATTGAACCTCATATTTGTTGTTCACCTTCTTTATATTGCTTACTGATGGCCGAGAACTAGGAAGATGTGAAGAGGCAATGCAGGTAGAGTCTAGATACAGTGGGAGCTTGGCATGGATGAGGAGTGTGAGTCCTTGGAGAAGAACCAAATAGGTATTTGTTGGTAGAGTTATCAGCTGGAAGAAAGCACTGAGGGATGAAATGGATTCCCGTTTTAAAGAAGAGAGTAGATGGATACATGAGATGGAAGGCCAAGGCATATGGTCTTGAAGAAGTTGCAGGATAGTGGTACAGGTTTTGATAGGTGGATGACTAAGCATGGCTTTAGTCAATGTCAGTGTAACTATTGTGTTTATTCTTACCAGGTGGATGATGAGTCGCGACATTATCCAGTTACTATATGTGGATGGTTTGCTAGCAGGTTTTGTACATACAGGGATTTGCTGAGCTAAAAGGTAAGGTTAGTTCAGAGGTGTGTCATGAAGAGTTTGGAGCAGTGAAATTCTTTGGCATAAGAGACATGGAGATTTGGTCTCCAATGGGAGCTGATGTGAAGACGGTGTTGGCGAGGTTCATTATGCAGGATGCGAAATCAGAAAGCACACCAATGGCTGGACAGTTCAAGCTTAGCTTGAAACAGGGTTTGAAATCACATGAGGTCTATTGTAGGCCTGAGTTTTCCCAATCAGTGGGGGTTGTCAAAAAGTATGGAGCCAATTCAGGGAAGGAGTACTGGAGGGCAGTTCAGTGGGACTAGAAGCAGGGATTCTTATTATGCAGGGTCAAGTTCTTCACTACATGGATATGTAGGTTCAGATGTGGCAGGTTACTTGAATGACAGGTATAGCATCACAGTTGTGTGGTGGTTGGTCTTCAGGATGGATCTTGAAGAGGGATACAAGCCAGGAAATAGATTAGACAGGCTACAGATACAGGTACAGGTGCAGCTATTTATCTCCAAGTGGGAGATTGTTAGGTTGTGGAGCTAAAAGCTTCACCGATGCAGACATGGAGGTTGTAGAAGAGTTGCGGAGTGTCACAGACACTAGCATTGGTCAGGCCAACTGACGATGGCAGGTAGGAGACAGGAAGCAACCGATGACGGTCAGAAGTCGGCCAACATCGGTGATCCCCAGGCAGATAGGGACCAAGGTCGGTCACCTGTGGTTCGAGATGCGAGTATATTACGGGCAGTTGGTTGATGAACCAAGTGTTTGCATGTTTAGAGCTATTTTTAGACTGAGAGTTATGGATTTAATTATTATATTATATGTCTAATTATTGTTTGGATGAGATCTATATAATAGACTCATGATTGTATTGTAAAAGTGTGCTAGAAAGCCATAGAGCTTTTAGAGAGAGCTAGTGTAGCTCCTCCTAGTTCCAAAGGGGTGCTGAGTGTGTATGATCAGGGAGAGTTGCAAGGTCTGCAAGGTCAAGGAGCTGATCCACCGGGGTACTGGTTGAAGAATCATAAGGACTTGGTGAGGCAAGGGCAAGGGTTCTTCAGGGGTGTAGAGATATCTACATGGTGAGTAAGGTCAAGTGATTTGCAGGTAACAGCAGAGAGTAGGGGATCTACTTGGAGTACAGTTGTGTACTTGGTGAACTGGCAGCATGTTACTGACTGGTTGGAGAGGTGAACATCAATTCTATATTGGAGTTGATTGTTGGGACCGAGAGAGAGAGGGAAGAAGGTCTGGAGGTGTGGCGAACCTTTGAGGTGGAGGAAGAAGTGGCATCTTCCTTATTGTATATTCTTCTGAGTGATTATTAATACAATTGTGTATTGTCTCTCAATTTCTGTGTTGTTTCATATTTCTAGTTACTTATTGATTTTGGTTAAATTCCATGTTTAGTTGCTAATACAAGAAGTAATCATATGTGCTATATTGGTAGAGCAAGATCCTGACTAAGTAGGGATAGGAGCATGTTTATTGTTCTATGGTTTCCCTAACAATTAACCCATATAAATTGCATTCAAGTAACTCATTAGAAAATGCATTGTCATATACATGGATGACTTGACTATCTTTTACACATACCAAGTTGACCACATCAAGGACTAGAGGATAGTTTTGCAAAGATGAAAATAACATGGTATTTATTTGAACCCAAATAAATACATATTTGGGGTGACATGAAGGAAAGTTTCTAGGTGACATAATTTCTTAAAATGGTATTTATATAGACCTTGAAAGAGCTGAAGCAATTATGAAAATATCATTGCCTGGTATCAAGAAAGAGCTAAAGTCATTCTTCAGAAAAATCAAATTCATGAATAAGTTCAATCAAGATTCACTAAAGTAGCTTGACAATAGAACAACATTATAAATAAGGATGAAAATATCAAATGGAATCTTGAGACACAAAATATAATTTTTTGATATAAATAATTGATCATAACACACCAATGCTCATTAGTCCAAATTAAATGCAACCATTATATATCTATTTATTTTCCTCAAATCATTCCAGTAAAATAATCCTAACATAGAGGAAAGAAGTTGTGGATGAAAGACTCATTTAATTTTTGAGATCCCCACTCATAAATTTTGAACTTAGGTATATGACCATAGATAAACAAGATTTTTCCTTAATCAAATATGTCAAAAAGTGCATGCATTATATCTTGCACCATAAAGTATGTTCTATTGTGCCTGATCCAACTATTAAGGCAACGTTGATGCAAAATGAGCTAGGTGAACAACATGTAAAGTGGATGAACATCCTAAAATAATTTTATATAGAGTTATAGCTGATTAATATTTTCATAGGTTAGGGGAAAAATAAAACCATAGAAAAAGTAGATCCGCATATTACCTATCAATAGTATATAGTATAGATCATTACCAATGATGACTAATACTATGAAGTAGACTATTATTCACTCAATAATTAATGGACCATTCACCTAAAATCCACCTAGAGAATAACATTATAACTAAAAGGAAATATCTTCATGATCAAGTCAGACATATTATATACAAGGAACCATAAAGGCATATATGTGATAAGTCTAAACAAAGAAGAAGTGGCTAGAATACTCAATGATTTCCATGGGAAATATGGGATTTTCCATGGTTTAGGGAGTGCCACAACTCACCAAATACTTAGATTAATATATTAATAATTACATGTCTTCAATGATGCACATTATCATGTGAGAATTTTCCACAAATGTTAAATAGTTGTGCATAGAGAAAACACTCTATCCATGCCTTTATAGCCATTTATTAAGGACCATCCATTCACAAAGTGGGGACTCAACTTTGTGGGAGCCATAAATTATAATTTATCCATTGGACTCAAGTTTACCATCACTATAAATTATTATTTCACATGTTTTATTGAATTTAAACCATTCAATAATTAAAACAACTAAAGTGGTGATCAACTTCCTTGAGGACCACATTATCACCAAGTTTGATATCTTATTTGTTTTGGTATGTGATAATGGCCCTAATTTATCCTTATGATAATTTTCTAAATAGGCCTATGTAAATTAGGTAATCCATAAATTCTCATCCATTTATCATCCATAAGATAATGGGTAAGCCAAATCAATAAATAAGAACTTGTTGGACATGATCAAGAAGGTCTTAAAAAAGAATCCCAGGGACTAGAATAACATTTTAAAATTTTCATTATGGTTTGATAAGAATAGGATTGTGTATTCTATTAGTACTTCCCTGTATCATTTTGTGTATGTCCAAGACCTTGTCTTCCTCATCAACATCAGAATCTCAACCTTGTTGTTTGTAATATATTACATAGAAATTGATAACAAGATAGAGGTTCACCTCCTGAATCTAATTCAATTAGAATAAAATAATGACATAGTCTTATGAAATTTTAGAATGCATCAAGGATTTTTCAAACATTTTTTGACAAGCAAGTTAAAATAAAAGAATTTTATATCTCCAATTTAGTCCTTATCTTATAATAAGGCTCATTAAAATAAGGGTCAACATAAAAAATTTGATTCATTTTGGCTAGGACCCTTCTAAATATCTAAAATCCTAGTTGAAAATGTTTTCAACCTAGAATATATAACTAGAGAGTGTGTTCTAATGCTTGTCAATGGAAAATTCCTCAAGCACTACTTCTAATCTTGAATTGGCTTGGGGTGATCCTATAAATAATTCCCTTTTTCTTTCATGATTTCCATTCCTTTATTGTTTCCTTATTTTTTAATTATTGGCATGTGTTTCTTTTCTATTTTTATTTCTTTTTCATTGTCAATATGGCTTCGTTGTTATTTATTTTGGTATAGAATATCTATTTTAACCCATGGTTCTACATTGATCAATGAGGTAATGAAGAATTAAAATACTAAAGGTAAGTGGAAAAAATGAAATTCTAGTGTGTAATTAATCTAATTAGTTTATGGCATTAGATTCAATCTTCAATTTAGTTCTAAGTGATTAAACTATGTGTGTGTGTGTGTTCTAAATTATTTCATGTTCTGGTAAGTATTAGGATAGGTTATTTAAAAACTCAATGTCTAGGTGATTCAAGTAACCTCTACCAGGGATATAAATGTATGGATGGTAGTAGAACAATGTACATGTATGTGTTCCAAGGTATAATTCACTAGCTTGATGATCCTAACTGTAGCACTAAGTGTTTTTAAAATTTTGAAATAAAATGAATACACTAGCACACATAGTCAATGAGATTGTCTAATTTGGGATCTATAATCTTTCCCTCCTTATCTTTACATGAAGTGATTTATATTCTATAAATTATGCTAAACTAAATATTCTAGGTTTTAGGTAGTTTTATTATGTTCTAAAATACTCAATAGTATTTTATAATAGAATTATAATTTGTTATTTATTGCACTACACACCCTATTTTCCTTATGAAATCATAAAACCTCTCTTACTTTAGAATCTAGTCTTTTGTTTGGGTGGATTGGAGGCATTATCCTATTTGATCTATTAATTTGATCAAAAAAGGTCTTGAGGATGCTATAATTTGGATTTTAATCTTTCTTTACTAACTTAAACAATTCTATATTTTAAATGTTCATTATGTGCACTTGGTTTGAGGATATTGCATAGAGGTATCCATTAATCTTATCATCTGAAGTTGCCTAAATATAATATGTCTTAGTTTACCTTGAGACATGTTTTCAATAGTGCTAAAATTTCCTTTTTTAGAAAATTTCACCTTAGTTTTAGATTGATTCCTTGATTGTCTCATAATATTTTTACTCTTATCCTTAATCTATTTGGGTCTAATTATACTTTATTTGAAGTTAAATGAGATAAAGGTTTGTCTCATTTTAGTTCTTAACTTAGTCCTTTCATTTGTATTGTACTTAACTAGATGTGTTTTTTTATCAAGTGGGGCTATTTTATCTCTTGGATTAATCCCCATTCACTCCCATCAATGTCCCTATTCAAAGGGAAATGGCTAAGTATATTCATGGTTTCATATTTATACTTGGTCACTTTTAGTGTCATGGGTTGAAATTCAACTTCAAGTTTGGTAAAATTCCTACCTTTATTTACTTTATCTTATTACCTATCACCTTTCTTTTGGGTCTATTACTTATTCATTCATTTTGAGATAAAATTATTATTTAAAAATTAACTATTTTATTTTTCCATAGGCTATGACTACTTTCAATTTTCATAGGGATTGAATAAACATTGAGATACCACTTATCACCCACTCACTCCTCTATTATATTTCAAAACTTAGTCTATTTATAAGAGTGTGTGACCTTCTAGATTCTTAGGATAATGACACTTATCATCATCTCTCTTCCTCACTTCATCATGGTGCATTGATTATTGGGCCTTACCCTTGAGCTCCAAGATAAGTGAGATTACACCATGTGGCATGATCTCATTTCTCTAGTACGCTTGGGTAGTTAATGCATTTTAGGCTAGAAATAAGGTCCCTAGGTAAGTGGGATGATGATACCTATCATGATCTAGCCTCTTCACATCCCTAGGTGATCCATGTATATAAAATAAGCTATCAATCCTATATATCCTCAAGATCGTGCCACTTTTCATGATCTAAGGACCTAATTACTATTAGTACCTCTTGTATTTTGATTTGGGATTCATAACCTCTCAAGTAAGTGAGATCATGAAACATGGCATGATATTGCTGCATCTCAACTATTATATAGACAACCCAATTAGAACCCTAATCAATTCCCTAATGAATGAATGGTTTTCATGTGACACAATAATCCTAACTAGAGGACACATGAACATCCACATCATAAATTCATGAGCTTACACTTCATAGTCATCTAGCATATCATAACTATCAAAACCTGAGAATTAACTTAATTAAATTTTGAGCTTAATAGATGGAATATTTTATTTGATAAATTTGTCTTGGATGGTTCATTTTTCATTTGATTTGGATATAAGTGGCTATTTTTTATTGTTTTATCTTAATGACTTAGTTTATTTTTACTATATAATGGTCTAATTTGGATTTTTCTAGAAGGGACTCTATTTTCAATTTCACTATCATTTTTATTAAAATATTATATCTTAACAGATACCTTCTATCTACAATATTTCAAAACCTATATGCACATGATATAGTGCATGGTGAGATTGAGTCTCCCTATATCCATGGGTGGTCCATAATTACTTCATCTCTAACTAAATTCTAGGTGAATGAGATGTCATGTTGAAAGATATCTCTTCACTATAGCCATGATATGGTCAGTGTAGTTGATGAAAGCAAGAGATCAAGTGGTTAATTAAGATGATTCCACATGGAATGATCCTACTTCTTCATAGCCCCATGACAGTCCATGTAGATTGAAGAACTAAAAGATCTCTAGATGCATGATATATCACCACATATGAATATCTTAGGCATATAGAGTAATCAAAGTATATGGAATCTTGGTCCAAGATAAATAATATCTAGGTAAGTGATTTCACTCCATGTGGTAAAATTGTGTTACACAAGAGATAGAGAAAATTTTGTAGATGTGGGTCCTTGGGCTAGGTAGTAGATCATTGTAAAGTTTCCACATAGTGTGGACTTAACCCATGAAAGAACTCTTGCATTATGTAATATTCGAAAGGTTTTATGTGGTGCCACATTTATGGAATGGTTTTATTGTACTCAATATCCCCCTTCTTTTCTATTAAAGAGCAAACCCACTTTTTTCAAGTTTTAGCCTTGTTTGTTGAGCCTTTCTTAAGCAAAAGTACTTATTAGTATTTATACTTAGAATAATTTTGCATTATATCATGGTATATTAATTTTATGGACTAACTCTATTAATGCCTTTTCAAGAGTTTTTTAACTATACAAATTATTTAGACTTAGTTTATTCAGATAAATTCATTCAGAGATTTTACTCATCAAGATTTTTGTTTGGGATTTTCATTTAGACATTTTGTCTGACATGTTTGGTTTTCAAGGTTTTTATTATTTCAATTATTTTATCTGGGAACTTTTTTTTTCATTTGTTTTTTGGTATATTTTTTCATTCAAAATTTTATTCAGTAGGAATTCAGTCTTTATAACTTTTGTTTTGAATAGATTTTGTCTTTGGGGTTTTTGTATCAAACATTTTTTCCAAGATAATTTTCTTGAAATGACTTATCTTTATTGGACTTTTTCAAAAAAATTGTTTAGATATTTTTTTCTGAAAAACTTTCTTTCTTTGGGATTTTTGTCATGGACATTTTATCTAATATATCCTAAGAGCTTTATATGCATGTTTTAGACTTTTTGTTTGAACATTTTATCTAATGGGAATTAGGTATTCAAGGTTTTTGTTTTAGGTCTTTTGTAAAGGTTGATCCCTAATATGAAAATTGAATACCCAACTATTGAATACCAAAATACTTCCTATACTTAGCTGAATAAATCTAAAATACTACCTATTAGTTTTCTAAAGTCCCCAACCAGCTTGAACTAATGAAATTTGAACTATGTAGGAGATATAAAAGAAGTGAATATTGGGTATTTATATCACACAAACTAATATTCAATGTGAAAATCCATATACACAATGTGTAGCCATTGTATCCTTCATTTCTTTTGAAAAAACTTATAATTAAAGTCTACTACTATCATATGCAACAAAGAGCCCTAACTACTACCTGTGAGAATAATGCAAGTAAAAACAACTAGTGGAATCATGAATTATTCATAGATAATAAATATCACATAGAGAAATACTATGATCACATCCAAATTACATGTAAGAAACAATGACATCTTCATCTAGGGTATTCAAGGGAATAATTCCACCATTGCTCTATTCAATAAAGGTTTCCATAATGTTTATTGACATAGTATTTGATGTTATTATATTCAATAATAGGTATGTGAATTATTCATAGGTATGGGACATGGTTGTTTTTTTTACATGTTTTCATTGGATGACAATATATCTCTCTTTGATCAACTATTTGTCAAAGATTTACTAGCCCTAAAATGATAAGGATTGAATTTTTTGACTGCTAAGCCTGAGGTGATGCCATGCATCGACCTCTTGCATGACTTGTTCTTCATAGGCAAGGTCATGCAAGATGACTTATTGCATCATATTGGTAATCAAATAGTTATGTCTTGCATTTTGGGAGCCAATTTCTAAAGATATTTATCACTATTACCACCAGATGCATACTTTGAAAAATATATATTGGTATAGTGTAACTAAGATAACACAATGGAGAAGGTTCTATCTTCATGGTTTCTCCCTAATGAGACCATCACATTCATAAGGAAAAATATAAAGGGGATCACTCTAATTAACAATTTCAAGATGGGAGTGCATATTGGTATGGTGCTCCTGAATAGACTCTATGGTATGTCAAGCATTCACTTTCTCAATTTGGATTGAATTCCATTTTTATACATGACGCTAACAAGTGATGTTACCTTCACGTTGGGAGATATTTTCAGTTTACATTTGATGGAATAGATCATCGACAAGGGCAAGAGCCCTACTCTTGTTACAAGTTTCTCAATGACATATGGATCCCAAATACTAATTATATTAAGAATAGGATTTGTGATCACTTCCAATTCAAGCACGTATATGCTTATATGAAGAACATGGTGAAGATCATTGAAGATGTATGTCCTCAAGTTTGGCAAGATATCCATGGTTTGCCAATGCTTAGGCTTAGATCTAACATTATATAGGCACTTTCCATAAGAGGGGACTATTTATTGTATCTAAATTTCACTATGATAATGATCTAAGGAAATAAATTTCACCCTATATGTCTCCCAAAATATGTTATAGACAAGTTGGTGGAGCAAGAAATTATTTTTCAATTATGGTGGAGCATATAAGAAAACTTATACAAACTAGAGAAAATTGTATACTTTGTCCACCACATAGTCATTGAAAAAATGGTATAAATAATGATAAAGCATTTTAGAGAAGTGGGTGGTAAGAGGAAAATATATCACTTACCTATGCTTCCACATAGGGATTGGGACCCCCATAAAGTCATCCAAAAGCATATACAAGGTTTTAATATCCCTTATAAACATGAGCCTTACTCTTATGACTTTTTATTTCTTAATGCAAAGATGATGAGGAGGTCTTAGAGAGATAAAATATTGTTGGATTAAAGGAATATCATTTTAGGATGATCCAAGAGGACCCTTTAATTTTTGTGAGAGAATTCGATAGTAAAAATTCACTTTATAAAGGGTGGGAACATTCAAATTTTTGGAAATGTCAGTCCATAGAATAGTCAAAGGACCAAGAAGGATCTTCATCTCAAGGAATCCATTTATATATAAAGCTTAAAGTTGTGAATAAATAACCTAGGGTAGTTGAACCTGACCCCAATAGAGCATAGACAAGAGACCCCATTCATTTGGACTCTAATGAAGAGGGGAAAACATAGGAAGAGTAAGCTACCAACATGGTTCAAATGACTACTACTATTCCCCACACCCAAGATACCATATCTATAGGGGTATAAATAGAAGAAGAAGTTAATCCAAGCTAGAAAGACTCCTCCAAATAGCCAAAGACCTATATTTTATATACAAGGAAACCTAAGACTCATACAAGTAGTCCAACAATTGAGTTATCTCAAGGCTTGCCTACTGGACCCCAACATAATGAAGTGATAGAGGGAGAGGATATAGACCTAGAAGAAGAAGATGACTCTAATAAGGAAGATGAGCTAGATAAGTCTACATAATTAAGACTTGAAGATAATAAGGGTAAATGACCAGCTATGGAGTTAGCTCATTCCCCAGGTACTTAGTTTGTGGAGACTACTCCTTTCTCTTCTATTTTTATTCCTATGTTTGGTTCTATTTCAATTTATTTTGTTTTGAGAACCCCTAAGTTAGAAGTCCCTACTTCTAACCTTAATCCATTATCCCCAACAAATTTCATATAGTTCTCCATATTCAACCCAAAGGTTGACTAGGATATTTCTTCTACCATTACTACTACCACCTCCATTGATCCATTGTCCACCTCCATTCCATTCACTTCCATCATGGGTACCTCCAACATCCCTTCTAGCACTACCAATTTTAGATCACTGAAAAAGAAGAAGGTATCCATGAATATGGATATAGTCATGGCCACATCATAGTTCCATGTTCAATCCACCTAGATCACCATTCCCATGCCATCTACCACCTCTACATAAGAAACTATTATGACAATATTGAGCAAAGGTAGGAGGGCCAAGCCCCAAATTGTCATAGTCTACCCACTTCCTCAATTTGGAGGAGTGGATTGATCTAAAATCATTTGGCCCTCCTTACCTGACACTCTTGTTAAAACATCAAATAAGTAGTAGGAAGTTTAGGAGACTAAAGAAGAGGTTTTATTTAAAATCTCAAAATAAATATATTTTAGTGAGTTAAACATCCCTCCTTGGGCCATGGATTTGAGAAGCAAAACCTCCTAATTACCTAGTTTTAAAATTGCTAAGCTCCCCTCCATCACCACTCTTTTTGACAAGCCATCTGGAAGCATTCATAGGGTGAAAAAGAGGAAGTTAGAGGATGACAAAGGTAAGAATTTGATCTTTTAATAAATATAAGAGGTCTTATCCCTCACAAAGAGATATAATAGGTAGCTAGGGCATTCCCCTTATATTGAAAACTTCAAAGACCTAGCTAAAGCAAATAATGAGGCCATGGTAGTCATTCATAAAGGAACATAAATGGATAGATAGGAGCTGGAAGCCAAGGTAACACAATTGAAATAATAGGCCAAGATTGTTCATAAACCATTAGGCATAGAGTTAAAGGTTCAAGATGTAGCCTCTATATGTTATAATTATTTAGAAGCTCTAGATTTATGTTAGCTAAATTGGCCCCACACATCAATAAAACTAACAAACTATTTAATTCTTTAAAAAATGATGGCAATAAATTGAAAATGATGATTACATATATAGGTAATAAGGCATATAGCCATTTAGACATTATGACACCATTGAAAGCATCTAATGTCCTTAATTTGGTGTTCATAAGGCAAGAAGAAGCTTAGAAATGGATAATAGTAGTTGGGGATTTACTCCCCAAATATCAAGAGCATGAAACCCAGGTTATCCAAATTTTATAGGATCTAAATTAATCTAAAGTGAAGGATAACATATTTAAATTGATCAACAAGATCAATTTTGATCAACTCACATAAGAGGCAATAGATAACTTCATGTAGAGTCTACAGGGCCTAGCATTGGAGGAGATAGAAGCTAAATTGAGCACCACTAGGAATAAGATTACTAAGGTGGAAATATTCAATAACAACTTCCAAGTGACCAATGTAGAAAATGTGAAGCTCCTTGATTAAGTCAACATGATTCACTAACTGCCTCTACTCAACTTGGATATCATTTAATAATAGTAAAATGCCATAGACAAGTGTTATAGAGAGAATGAATCAAAGAAGAAGCAATTTCAAGTTGTTACTTCTAGTGCCATGTTGACATCTACAATCTTTACTTATGCCACCTTGACCACAACACCAACCAAAGTTAATGTGGCTATTTAAACAACAAATCCTTGATAGGCTAGATTTTGTGCATAGATATTTTTATAATGATGTATATATTATATATATTTGTCTTTTTCTTATAGTTGGAGTTATAATTGTAAAATAGACTTTTTTTTGTACACATGCACATATTTCATGGTTTTTTAAAGGCTAACTTAGACTAATTAAAAACTATAAGTAAACTATTATACAATTTTGACCACAATTAAAACTTAAGTTTTAACTATCATATGTAATGACTTTTACATGAACTTGGAGGATGAGGTGACCCCTTCCCCAAGACTATTTAAATAATTGTAATCCAAAGTTTGGATTTGTCAAAGAATTTTGAATATACAGGAGTGAAGCAATTTCAATTATCTACTCATGTGTTTACATATTTTCTTTCAATTGTTTGTGTAATTAGATGTTATTTCTTTGGTTATATGATTCAATAATCCTTAGTGTGAAAAATATTCAAATGGGTTCTTGGTTATCTTGATTAATATATCAGTCTTAGATGTGCAAAAATTATTGAATGATTAATAAATTATGTTGGTTAGGATAGTTAAGTTGATTGATTCATAATTTTGAGTGTGTAGAAGTGTTTTATTTTGAAATAGTTTTTTGTGAGTGTGTAATAGCTGCCTTAGATACCTCACTATCCCAAGCCATAATATCCTAAGTAAGAGTGTGAAATAGCTACCCTAAAAGGAGAAACCTTTGATTAAGGCCTATGAGTTTCTTATATCAGAATCTCCTTAGACTTCTTATCCATGTATGACTGTGTGTGCAATAGATGCTAACAACAAGCATTAGTTTTGAAAGTACTTATCCACTTATGAACCAACTAGGGAAGTGATTCTTGAAGACCATAGAGATTTATTTTTTGCTTTACCCTTCCCTCTTTTTGAGTTTATTTTGTGGCCTACCCACTTTAGATTAAAAATCAACCATCCATCCAACTCATATAGATTCATAATTCCTTTTAAGAGACCACACCTTTATCCAAAAAAACCTTGTGAACAACCTACATACCTTACCATCTATCCCATCAATAGGTTGTTAAGACCGCATACATGTAACTCATTCCCTAGAGTGGAGTTCACCTCCATAAAGATATTAAATATTAGAGGCTACTTCATTATGAGATTGGTGTGGTTAAAACCCTCATCAACATACTCTTTCTAGCACTAGAAAGAGGGCTAGTACCTCTGATACAAGAGATTAGTTTCTATATAAATTTGCAATAGAGTCACCTAAGAGAGTGACTAGATCTAATTCCTAGGCTAGTTTTTTGGTCTCACCCATGTAAAATCATAAGATACCTAATATTGTACCAATTACTCTAACCCATAATAGACCTAGGACACCTACCCTTTTATTGAATACTCTTATTAATCCCCAAATGGATCAATAACCTTGGTTAATTGGGTTTTTTATTGCCATTTTAGGAGATGTAGATGATTTACTTAAGAATCCTAAAAAGTACCTACCATCCTTTTCTCCTTCAGGAAAAATGATAGCAGAGGAACACATCATATATTTTAAATTTGCTTTTAGATTAATGAATGTTATTAATGAGTAAGTTACATGCAATATTTTCCATTTTACATTAATGGATGCTACTTATGATTGGTATTTAAATCTAACAAAAAATTCTATAACTTCTTGGGATGCATGTCAAGCATCTTTTCTTGCATAATTTGGATAGGTCACCAGCTCCAGTTTGGTATACCATCACTTCACCAACATGAAGAAAGAGCCCAATGAGCCTATCCACACTTCTAATTCTATATTTAAAAATATGTAATATAAGTAGTTAACCCCAAGGTATAAACTAGAAGAAGCATTAACATTTGGGATGTATAAGAATGTTTTAGATCTAATTATGATTATTTTTGTAAGAAGAATAACTATTACTACTAACTTGGAAATAGCATATGAATAAGCTATCAACATTGATAGGTAGCTCAATCCTCATATTCCTAGTAAACCAAGCATAAACAATGGCTCCCAACATTGAATCTTATGCCACATGTGAATCAGAACATTACCATGTTTAATAAAAACCATCTCTACACATTTCCTCCACTAACATAGATAGCATAGCCATACTATAGCTTCTTGAACAACCACGCATCAGACAATAGTTACCAATAGAATCAACAATCAACTACAACTTATATTACTATCCTAAAAGGCATGAACTCTACAAAGGCAAAGCTAGATTCTATTTAGAAGATGGTTTAAAAGTTGAGCAATGAATTATTGAGTTTGCAAAGAAATATGGGCAATGCTAATGGCCCAAATGGAAATCATAACACTATATTATATAGGTACAATATACCATTCAATAGGCCTAAGAATAACATGAAGCAAACTAAAATTCTCTAAGAGAATAACATGCTAGAAACAACTCTACCCAATTGGTGCATAATTTATAATACTTCTCAGCATAGTGAGCTTAACTATGTTGAATTCTACACAACATTCAAAATCTTTCAAAGAGAAGTGGTAAGGTAGGACCATATGCATAATCTACCAAAACCCACCAAGATTGTGGATCTTCAATCACTACCATGTTCTTTGAGACTCACGAGTTTCCCTTTTCAATTGAAGATGACAATATATCAGAAGACAAGATTCACACTTTCCAATAGTTCCAAAAAGGAGGTTACAATCTAAAGATCAAGAATCCATTCACTATGTCAACTCCTCTAAATACCATAGTAATTCTTCCCAATCCTAAAGCTAACAATAATCTACCTCCCCCAAGATGGAATGATTAGCCACACAATAAGGAGGAACCAAGCAAAGGAGGATACAATATTATTGAATACATGAAGAAGATTAAATCAAATATAATGCTTCATGAGTTAGCTCAGATAACTCTATCAATGGGAAGGCTCTAGTGGAAATAACTAAAGCATATATAGACAAAGAAAAATCTATTGACACTAATGTCATCTATAAGAATAATCCAAAATTCCACCCTTTTTACTGACTATTAACCACTTCCATATGTCAAAAGCTTTGTGTGACTCCAAGCCATTCAAAGAGAATGGTTTCATAATTGGATAAAATAGTGGTGCTAGTATTTGAAGAATTGACCAACATACATATTCAAGTAGCATATAAACCATGGGTCTAAATGATCATTGATATCCTCATAGTAGACATACCTAAAGGATATGGATTGTTGTTGAGTAGGGACTAGCCCAAAATTCTCAATGGATATCTTTATATAGACTTCTCTCACATCTGGTTACCATAGAGAGGCATTGTAAATCAAATCAAAATCAATAGGGAATCGAGGATGAAATATCCCATTATAAAATATAATGTCAAGAATGAAGTGGTGAGGTATGAATCTCCTAGCCTTAGTATTTACACCTTTCCTATGTATAATCAAGTACAAAATAAATAACCTAAAGGTTCTAATAATCTATGGACTTTACACTTTGATGGTGCTATATCCAAACAAGGATCAGGTGTAGGAATCCAGTTGATTGATCCACAAGGTAAGAAATTATTGGTAGCATATAGATTGTAATTTACATACACTAACAATAGGGTTGAGTATGAGGTTTTAATGCTGGCATTATAGTTTACACTCAAGAACAATGTGAAGTAAATGTTAGTATTTAGTGACTCATATCTGGTAGTTGACCAGGTCTAAAATAAGTACCAATGAAATTTGTCTTATTTGAGAAAGTACAAACATATAGCATGGGACCTGATTGAAAGTTTTGAAGCTTTCAATATATTATTCATTCTTAGAGAGAAAAATAAAGATATGGATTTGATGGCTACTACTGCTACTAATTTGGAGCCTCTCTAGGAATCTAAGGTAAAAAGGTTTTCCATTGAATTGGTTCTTTGTCCCTCTGTTCTTGATAATGTAGAAAAATTCTAAGTCTTTGATGATAACCAACAAATTATTTAGTTTCTAACCAATTTAGGGGAATTTGAGTCCCAAATCATTGATGACAAGGATGTTAATCATCTCTACCAAGAGGAATTAGACAAGGAAGGCATTCTCCAACTCAAATAGAATCTTATTATAGATGGGTCGATATCTTTAGAAATACCATTTGACATAAACCCTCAAGCCCAACAACTTAGGTAGCCTAAGGTCAATGAATCCAACTTCAAAAGGGAAAATTTGGGAGATGAACATAGCCCATGCTATGTTAATATTGGCCTCTATTACAACCCAAAAAATAAATAATGAGTGAAGGATTTAATCACTTAGTATATAGATGTCATTTCTTAGACATATGAAGATTTGAAGGTTTATGACCCTCTAGTCATTACTCATATTATTCCTCTAAAACTAGACCATAAGCCATTCAAACAAAGGTAGAGACTAGTCAATCCTATTATAGAACTAATCATTCAAATGGAAGTGGAGATGTTACTAAGTGCCAAAATCATCTTCCCAATCAAACATTCTACTTGGGTGGCCAATTTGCTCCCAATAAGAAAGAAGAATGGTGAGATCAAATTATGTGTGGATTTTAAGAACCTAAATAGGGATTCTAAAAAGGATAATTATCCCCTACCTTCTTTGGATGAGGTGATACAAATAGTAAGTGGTTTTGAAATGATGTCCTTCCTAGATGGATTTTTAGGCTATAATCAAGTATTGGTATAATCTAAAGATAGGATGAAGACTACATTTACTATGAAGTGAGGAACTTATGTGTATAAGAGGATGTCATTTGGTCTGATAAATGCAAGAGCTAAATTTTAACATTTCTTAGACCATGCATCAAAAGGATTAACAAAAAAATTAATAATCATCTACATGAATGATCTTAACATATTTTCAAAGAATAAGAATGACCACATATGCCACCTCCAAACAATATTTGAGAGATGTAGAAGAGTTGGTATCTCACTAAAATTGAAGAATATTATATTTGGAGTAATAGAAGGAAAGATCTTGTGTCACATCATCACCAAGTATGGGGTCATCACTGATCCAAAAATAATTCAAGGAATTTTGAATATTTCACCACCAAACAAAAAGAAGGAGCTCAAATCATTCTTTGGAAAGATCAATTTCTAAAATAAGTTTATCTCAAGATTTACAAAGATTGTTAGACCTCTGAATGCAATGATCAAGTAGGATGATAAAATAGAATATAAAAATGAAGATAGAATATTTTTTAAGAAATTAAAGATGTAATTGTTGATGCAGAAGATTGCACCCTTGGCAGGAGGCTGAGCTCCTGCCTTCTTCACACAATAATGGAAACTCCCCTCTCGCCTGTGGGATCGGCAAAGCTGGAGGGGAGAGTCTCTAGGTAAGGGCTTGCTCCCTCTGATGTATCATTTAGGCCCTAATTTCTCCTACTGCTAACAAATAAAATGAAAAAATGGGAGGATGAAAAGGGAGAGAGAGATGCTGAAAACAAAGCCTAAGCCTAAAAAAGAAAAGAGGTGATACACCAAAAAAATGTGACCCACCTAGCTGAAACATACACTTTTCACCAAAAAGGAGCACCTATACACTTCATCTGACATGAGAGAACCTTCTAAATCAATGGGTTAGGGGTCCATGGAGATATAGGGAGGAAATAACTACTAGAGGCATTCTAAGACGCACTGTAGCAGCCTATCCACTTCACCTACACTCCTCTAGGGACACTTCTGATAGACCTGTAAAAGGAAACTCAAAAATGCACCAGACATACTAAAATCATTCTACAAAAGCATTAAGAAAATGACCTAACACAAAAATAAATGCATAGACACATATTAAAGATGCAAAAATCAAAATGGAGGTAAAAATGCTAAGTTCTGATTGAAGGTAAAATTTTGCAGCTCTGCCTTACAAGATCGAGAGATTTTTTGGGCAGAGTTTTGCCTTAAGGCTGAGAGTAGATCCCTTCTCAAAAGAGAATTTTACAATATATAGGAAGAGGAAGAGAACTTGGCACTTCTTGGGAAGGATTTTGGCACTCATTTTCTACAAGTGGCCCATGCGCATTTTGAATCTAGGGAAGAGGAAACCATTGTTATTGATGTCATTCTTCAAAAAGGGCCTACTAAAACCATGCTACACAGTCACCCAAATTGACTTTGGCATTTAAACATTAATGTAAGGACATGGTCGTGCCTCTTTTTTGCAAACAAACTATTGTTTGTCCCCTCATCAATGCCAACTACAAAAAATAGGTTGTGATGCTCGTCTGACAATGACTCACCTTCCCTTTGCCACTTGGACGCTTTGTCATTTTTGCTCTTTGTCTTCTTCCTGCTCTTTCATCCCTTGGGGGTGATCTTCTGGTGGGTCATTTCACTCTTTAGGGCTCTTTCCATGACTTAGCGCTAAGGAAGTTCAAAAACAATGGCTACTTCACTATGTTAAAATTGACGTTCACATGGCCATCACCCAATGGCTAGTTTGTCTACTTAAATTTGATGGCTTTCAGGACGTCATCATCTTTGACAAAAGTCACCAGGTCTTTCCTTGTTCACTTTTTCCATTGAACCTGCACGTTGGACTAAAGCCATTTGAACCAAGTGATGAACCAACAAAGCATTGAACCAGTTCATGAACCAAGGCCGATGAACTTATGCAACCTGAAATTGACTAGCCTAGGATAGCAAGGGAAGAAAGGGATTGATTTTTGGCCTATTGGGCAAAAATGGTCAACAAATTGGTGACTCCTAGGGGAATCATGCTTTCTATGCTTAAATACTAGTTGCCTTGTAGTCCATTAGGCATGAAGTCAGATGCAGCTTTGAAAAAAGGTTAGCAATAGCCCCAAAGATCCAAGAATCAAACATGAAGCTTTTTACCACACATGCAAAGGGAAACACACAAGGTTAAAAACACTACCTATGAAAACTACACTTAGGGAAAGTAGGAAAGATACTAAAAGCAAACTACTATATACAGCTAACTAGGAATGTTTGCCTCCCTCCTAGATCAAAGGGAAAACTTCTTAATTCCCCTTCCTGGCAAGAAGACTTATGGTGGTAGACAAGTGGCTGAAAGAAAAGGAAATTTGGTGACCTACTCCTCTTGCCTATCACCTAAGTTGGCTAGTATCTGAGTGGATCAAATTCAAACATGCCTCCAACATACATGTATTCTTCTTGTCCCTAGAGGCTTGTTGAATGTTGGTCCTTCATGTTGGTGCATTTCACCAAGAAATCAGTGGTTGTTGGCTTATCACTGTTAGCCCTTTGACATGTATAGCTCCCTTGCAGTGCATCATGGTCTGACCCATTTCCTTCTGCTTTATTGCAGACTCTGTCAGACTCATCCTCTACTTCTTTTTGGCCTTCTTGAAGAAGGGTGACTATGATGATGTTTGAAATAGACTCACAAAATGATTGCTCATCCCATAGAACATCACCTCTCTATTCAAAGCTCTCTTCTTCAAGGCTTTCCTCCAAGAAGACAAACCTCTCCTTTTCCTCCTCAAAAGTCTAGATCTCTAGATCTTCAAAGATATTCTCCTGATCCTCCTCCAAGATCCAAATTTCTAGACCTTCAAAGATATTCTCCTGAAGAACTACAGACTGGATCTTTTGCTCCTCACTCACCTCCTGTAGAACAGGTTCCTCCTTGAGAAGGTGTGATGTGGGAGAACCATGTGGAAGAGGAGGTAGTCCTTTAGCTAGAATCAAATGATTCTCCTCCTTCCCCTTGGTCAGCACTTCATCTATATCAGGTGTGGCCTGATAGCTCTCTTGGAGGTGTGTGGATGGGTTGGGTTCAGATAGGAAGAGCTGTCTAAAAAGAGGCATGCTAAAAACCTAGGTGTACGAGATTAAGGGTAGGATCGATTGATGCGTCGGATGAGCCAGAAAGATCAAGTGCCATTTGATAGAAAGGATTTGGCATACAAGAGGGAGTTTTCTCTAGAATAGGAGGGGGTAGACCTTAGGCCAAATTTTTTTGATTTTGGTCCCTCCACTTTACCAACATTTCATCAATATTGAAATTAGCTTGTGGATTAGTGGAAGGGGTGTCTTTTGGCATCGAATCCTCTACAAGGTCTAAAAAATCCATCTCCTTCTCTTCAAACAGTCTCATCTTACCCTCTAATTCCTCAATTTGCTTAGCTATAGTATCCTCATTTTGTACCTCTTGGAGCTCATAGGAGTCATTATAGAGATAGGGAGTACATGAAGGTTGCCATGAAATGCAAGAAGCTTCCTAAGGAAGGGTGGGAGGGACTTGAAAAGGACTGACCTCATCTTGTGCCTCACACTCTTGGACAATGCCTTTCTCCTCCTTACCATTCCATGACTCGACCACTTTATTCTAGCTCAAGACATTCAGACTGGGCACCTCCTTTTGGGGTGATGGGGCCACAATGTGAGAGGGTAGTGAGGGTTTGGATTCCACTTCCCTTGCTACCAAAATGGACTGCTACATCTGAAGGTTTGCCAATTTGATCTGTCTATCAAGATTAGCCTTAAACACAAGGTTTATTGTTTCAGAACTCCCCTCAACATAATTAGGGAAAGGACTTTGGTAGGCTTAACTTGCCTTATAAGTAGGGGCTGTATATGACTGATATGATGCTTGGGGAAGTGAGTATGCAGGCTGATAGACTTGGTAAGGCTGCTTCTCATGAAAACTTAGCTTCTCTTGCAAAGATGCGATCAAACCACCCACATCTAGCATCTCACTTGTAAGCATGTGCCAATTGGCTCTTTCAATGGGAGTTCATTCCTTCTTAACCTAATTCAGTGCATTTCTCACTTGATGGATGACATGATCAAGAATTTCTTGGCCACATCCCCTTCTGGTGTCAAGATCTATTATATATTTTTTGTATCCTAGCAGTGCTTGCTTGAAGGCAGAAATGGGTTGATTGGCAAAGAGACTGGGTTGAGTGGGAGAAGTGACATAATGAGAATATTGGGCATAAGGCTGATATGGCTCATGATAGGGTTGGGACTGGTCATATTAGACCTGATAAGGATCAACATAAGGCTGGTAAGGATCATAGCCATGTTGGCCAAGGAAATTAGTGTCCATGGCTCTGAACGATGGGGGTATACATACCAAAATATTGTTTCTTGATGGTATGGTACCAAAATTGCTTAACCAGTTGATTTAACTCAGAGTTGCCATTGGTGTTTGATGAAAAAGCCTCTAAAGGCTGGTTGGTCGAAGAACACACCAAAAATTCTTCAACTATGTGGACACAACTTGTCCTAGTTGGTCCCACCGGGCATGCCAGAAACTATTGACGTAGAAGATTGCACCCTTGGCAAGAGGTCGAGCTCCTGCCTTCTTCATGTAACAATGGAAACTCCCATCTCACCTGTGGGACCGGTAAAGCTAGAGGGGAGAGTCTCTTAATGAGGGCTAGCTCCCTCTGATGTATCTTTTAGGCCCTAGTTTCTCCTATTGCTAACAAACAAAATGTAAAAGCAGGGGGATGAAAAGGGAGAGAGGATGCTAAAAAATAAAACCTAACCTAAAAAGGGAAAAGGGTGATACACTAGAAAAATGTGACCCACTTAGGCCTGAGCATATACTTTTCACCAAGAACCAGCTCCCATACACTTCATCTATCATGAGAAAACCTTCTGCATAAGTGGGTCAGGGGTCCATGGAGATATAGGGAGGAAATAACTATTAGAAGCATTCTGAGACACACTACAACAGCTTATCCACTTCACCTATACTCCTCTAGGGACACTTCTAACAGACCCATAAAAGGAAAACTCAAAAATATACCAGACATGCTGAAATCATTCTGCAAAATCATTAAGAAAATGACTTAACATAGAATCAAATGCATAGACACATACTAAAGATGCAAAAACTCAGAATGGAGGTAAAAATTCTATGTTTTGATTCAAGGTAAATTTTTGGTAGCTCTGCCTTACAAGCCCAAGATATTTTTGGGCAGATTTTTCCTTAAGGCTAAGAGCAGATTTCTTCTCAAAATAGAAGTTTACAATATAAAGGAAGAGGAAGAGAACTTGGCACTTCCTGGGAAGGATTTTGGCACTCTTCTCTACAAGTGGCCCATGTGCATTCTGAACCTTGGGAAGAGGAAAGCCACTGTTACTGATGTCATCCTTCAGAAGAGGCCTGTTGGAACCATGTTGTACAATTGCCAAAATTGACTTTGGCATTCAAACGTTAATGCAAGAGCATGGCCATGCCTCTTTCCTATAAATAGACTATAGTTTGTCCCCTCATAAATGTCAACTAGAGAAAAATATGTTGCGTTGCTCATCTACAATAACTCACCTTCCCTTTGCCACTTTAATGCTTTGTCTTTTCTGCATTTGTCTTCTTCTTGCTCTTTCAGCCCTCGGGGCGATCTCTTGGTGGGTCGCTGCATTCCTTGGGCTCTTTCCATGATTTGGCGCTAAGGTAGTTCAAAAACAATAGCTACTTAACTATGTTAAATTTGACATTCACACAGGCGTCACCCAATGGCTAATTCATTTGCTTAAATTTGACGGCTTTCGAGACATCACCATCCTTGGCAAAAGTCTAGCGGCCAATTCCCATAGACTTTTTCTCCGTGGGAAAAGGCATGAAATAGAAAGCCCGTGAAGCAAAAAAGCTACAAAAAAGACCCGATGGACTTTTGCCAAGGACGGTGATGTCCCGAAAGCCATCAAATTTAAGAAAATGAATTAGTCGTTGGGTGATGGCCGCGTGAATGTCAAATTTAACATAGTGAATTAGCCATTGTTTTTGAACTACCTTAGCGCCAAATCATGGAAAGAGCCCAAGGAACGTAGTGACCCACCAAGAGATCGCCCCAAGGGATAAAAGAGTAGGAAAAAGACAAGCGCAAAAAAGGTAAAGCATTCAAGTGGCGAAGGGAAGGTGAGTTATTACAGATGAGCAGTGTGACCTATTTTTCTCTAGTTGGCATTTATGAGGGGACAAACTATAGTCTATTTGTAGGAAAGAGGCATGGCCATGCTCTTGCATTAACGTTTGAATGCCAAAGTCAATTTTGGCAATTGTACAGCATGGTTCTAGCAGGCCTCTTCTGAAGGATGGCATCAATAATAGTGGCTTTCCTCTTCCCAAGGTTCAGAATGCACATGGGCCACTTGCAGAGAAGAGTGCCAAAATCCTTCCCAGGAAGTGCCAAGTTCTCTTCCTCTTCCTCTATATTTAAACTTCTCTTTTGAGAAGAAATCTGCTCTCAGCCTTAAGGCAAACTCTACCCAAAAATCTCTCAGGCTTGTAAGGCAAAGCTGCCAAAAATTTACCTTGAATTGAAACATAGCATTTTTACCTCCATTCTGAGTTTTTGCATCTTTAGAATGTGTCTATGCATTTGATTCTATGTTAAGTCATTTTCTTAATGCTTTTACAAAATTATTTCAGCACGTCTAGTGCATTTTTGAGTTTTCCTTTTATGGGTCTATTAGAAGTGTCCCTAGAGGAGTATAGGTGAAGTGGATAGGCTACTACAGCATGTCTCAGAATGCCTCTAGTAGTTATTTCCTCCTTGTATCTCCATAGGCCCTTGACCCACTTATGCAGAAGGTTTTCTCATGATAGATGAAATGTATGGGAGCTGGTTCCCGGTGAAAAGTGTATGTTTGGGCCTGAGTGGGTCACATTTTTCTAGTGTATCACCCTTTTCCCTTTTTAGGTTAGGTTCTATTTTTTAGCATCTCTCTCCCTTTTCATCCCCCCTTTTACATTTTGTTTGTTAGTAGTAGGAGAAACCAGGGCCTAAAAGATACATCAGAGGGAGCTAGCCCTCATCTAGAGACTCTCCCCTCTAGCTTCACCGGTCCCACAAGTGAGAGGGGAGTTTTCATTGTTGCGTGAAGAAGGCAAGAGCTCGGCCTCCTACCAAGGGTGCAATCTTCTATGACAACAGTAATATCTTAGGCCCTAGTGTTGATTAGTCTAGATTTCACAAAATATTTCTACTTGTAGTAATTTGCTTCAAAACATATGATTATTATTGTTATAACACAAAATAAAGTTGAGACTGAGCATCTAATTGCATTTATGAGAACGAATCTAAAGGATACAAAATGAAAGTAATCCATGATTGTTAATTAGATCTTCAACCTTATCAAAGCATTAAAGAAATTTTGACATTACATTTTGAGGAATAAGATCATTGCCATTGTGTTTGATCCTACTATCAAGCTCACCCTATCATAGAATGAACTAGGGGAATGTCAGGGCAAGTGGATGGAAATTCTACAAAAAATTGATATAGAAATCAAACCTACAAAGATCATTTGGGGTTAAGGCATTATTCAACTCATGATTGAAATCAATCCATATATTACTATTGAAAAGGTATGTGAAGCTCAAGTATCTAAAGGAGAATGGTATATTGATATAATGCAAAACTTTCTTATAGGCACTTGTTCCCTAGAACTCAATAGAGAATAAAGGAGAGCTTTGAGGCTCAAATATGCCCATTACATGATGAATAAGGGAGTCCTATATAGAAGAAACTATGAAGCCATTTATCTTAGGTGTGTGTCTATATAGGAAGCTAAAGAAATTATAAAAAACTTGCATCAGAAGATAAACATTATTCATCCATCTGGGAATACCATAACCCATAAGATCTTAAGGATGGGATATTATTGTCCAATATTTTTCAAATATGCTCATGTTTATGTAATAACATGCCATGAATTATAATAATTAACTAGGAGGGAAGTACACATAGCAATGAATTTATAGCTTATTATTTAAGGAAGGCCATTTTCCTAATGGGTTTTAGACTTCATTGGTGTCATTGTTAGCCAAGTTTTTTACCCTTATTTTGAAATTTCATTTGGCTAAGTTCAACATCTCTTGTCTATTTTCAATTAAATTATGAAGGACTCCTAAAAGAATCAATTATTTTCTCTTCTTCAGAAGCTTTGTTTCAGACTTGTTCAAGTGTTTTTCCTCCTTTTTCCCTAAGTGTTGTCTCTTTTGGAAAAGAACCCTTTGTTTTGGGTTTTCTATCTCAGAGTATTTATTTCAAACAAAAAGTCAAATAATTTAGCCTTTTTATTTCAGACTTTTTGTCTTAGAAAAAAATTCTAAAATCATTATCTTCCTTTATCTTTTCCCTTCAAATTTTTCCCTTCAAAACTTTTCCAAAGGGTCTCTCTCTCTTTAGATTGCCCTTTAGAAAGTTTTGAAGGGTCTTTTCTCTCTCCAAAGTGCCCTTCAAAAAGTTTTGAAGGGTCACTTTCCTCCAAAGTGCTCTTTGAAACTTTTTCAAAGGGCCACTTTCCTCCGAAGTGCCCTTCATAACTTTTCTAAAGGGCCACTTTCCTCCAAAGTGCCCATCATAAAGTTCCAAAGGGTCACTTTGCTTCCAAATTACCCTTTGAAACTTTTTTGAAGGGTCACTTTCCCTTTCAAGTTCCCTTAAGAAAGTTTTGAATGGTCACTTTGCTTCCAAAGTGCCCTTTGAAACTTTTTTTAAGGGTCACTTTCCTTTCTAAGTGCCCCTCAAAAAGTTTTGAAGGGTCACTTTGCTTCCAAAGTACACTTCAAATTTTTTTTGAAGGGTCACTTTCCATTCCAAGTGCCCTTTGAAACTTTTTCAAGGGGCTACTTCCCCTTCCAAGTGCCCTTCATAAAGTTTTGAAGGGTCACTTTCTGAGCCATGACCTTTGAAAGAAGTTCGAAGGAATTATTGCAGACTTTTTGTCCACAACAATCCTTCTAATAAGCCATAAACAAAGAGTCCAAAAGTATATGGATGAGAAAGAAGAAAGGTGAACAAAAAGTTTGAAGGAATTCCTTTGAACAAATTTTCTAAAATAATTCCTTCAGGATAAAATCCTGAAGGAAAGATCTTGCAAAAGGGCTAAAATAAATATTCCCAAAGGAATTATGCTGATAAAGTGATGGGTTGAGGGATGTCAAAATCAGTGCCATGAACTAGCTGTTGAGATTCATATCTCATGACAAGTTGAGGGACATCAAATACAATGATGAGTAACTAGTTGTTGGAAGTGATCAAGTTTGAAAAGCCTAAAGACTTAAGGCTTGAAAATCCTAAAGTAGTCACCTTCCAAGAACCTGAAGTAGAATGAAAGGCGCCTAGGGATATGGAAGTTGTCAAGATTGAAGAACCTGAAAAGGTCTTGATAGTGAAAATTGGGATTCTTCAAAGACTTATAAACTTTATAAGTCAAGTAGCCAAAAAATCTTGAATTACACTATGAAGTATAAATCAGGTTTTCATGACTACTTATAAATCTTGATCTAAGAGTTGATCCATGATAGGCAGATCGATGGTGAAAATTAATGATCTGGGTCATTATGGATGGCCAATGGAAATATCAATCAATAAGCACACAAATTCTAATAAATGCTTCTCCAAGGCAAAACAAAATGAAAGTGACTCTTTTCCATGCCATTACACATATTGATGAGCCAGTGGGAAGTTGTTAAGCATCAAGACAAATTTCGAACATATATATCCTTTGCAGTAATTGATTGATGCCATTACTCAACTCAAAATTATCTTGTGTAACCATTGGGAAAGCATTTTAGAGAGAACAAGTTGGTCATATAACCACTTGTGATGACATGGATTAATCAAATTACCATAATGATAATCATTGGCAAAGTCAGTTATAGCTGAAGATGGAGACTTCCAATAGAATTGATTCCTCTAAGTGATGCCAAAATATTTCCTCTCTCTCTTCCTTCTTATTATATATATATAACCCCTTGGCTAGTGAAAAAAGAGACCACACAGTGTATGGTGAAGCCCTGTTAGAATGATTCAAGTTTTACCTTTGAGTATTTAGAATAAATCTGTTCCTTCAAGATTTTTTGGGGTTTTTGGTCTGAGTGTGCAAGATATGTATAATGGAAACATGTGATGATTTTCCATCCTTCTATGCACTTTATCCTTCATACCTGAATAAGAGTTGTTAGTTTAACTAGTCACATAGTGTGTATCCAAGTGTATTGAATTTATACATGTTTATTATTGTCTTGAATGTGTAAATTTTAACTTTTAGCTCATTTACCTTGTATCATTTTTACACATGTCATCTCTGTGTTTAAATATTGTTGTTAGAATCTTCAGATCTTAGGAATGGTTTATGATTTTATTGTATTTTTCACTAGAATCTAAAATTCATGTGAAAAATAGTTTTGTTATATCACCACTCTTAGAATAGGATTTCTATTTTTACAAATTTATAACACTTTTTCCTTTAAAAGAGATTATCTTGCAAAGACATATATAGGGAGTTATCCCCTTTCAATCTAGAGGTCCATTTCCTCCATAGGCATACCCACAGTGCTAGAAATATTCCAACATTTCCAAAATCTAAGAGAGGAAAGAACACTCTCTTCTATGGTTCAATATTTGGAGACAACAATTTTGGCACACTAATGGGACCAATTTTTTCACATGTCAAGGTGAATGTTTGTCTTGAAAAGCCTAAGGTTGTATAATTATCCTTAACCCAGCATTTGGTGACTCCAAAAGGGTGATAATCCTTAGTTGTAGATCAATTTCCCCACATTATACTTCATGGTCCTCACTAGGTCATTTAGGATTTTTGATCAAACCCCTTTAACTAAAGCTCTTCCTGAAGAATAATGCCTTAAACCATTCCTAACACTTAGAGATCCTTGACAAGGAGGTTTTGGAGAATAATAGGAAGAAGTGGAGAGATCAAGAAGAAAGAAGAGAAATAGATAAACATCAATTTTTCCCAGCCTTTAACACCCAAAATCCAATTGACCTTTCTACATATGACCCTATTCCTCCTAATGCTACCAAGAGTCTCCCTAGTTTCAATGGTGAAGGTCCTATTACACCATCTAAGCATATTAGAAACATTTAAAACTTTTCAAATTTACATAATATCACCCAAGCCAATATATCCATTAGATTTCTAGCTATGTCTCTGAAAGGTAATGTACTTGACTAGTATAGAATGTTGGAAGGTGGCTACATTACAACTTAGGATGGCTTTAGGGAATTGTTGGTAACTAGATTTCAAAACAAAAGTGACCATACTTCACTGATCCATCAGATGAATGTAATAAAGAGAGATCCTAATGAATATATGGGGGATTTCAATGAAAGGTTTCAGAGGACATGGCATAGGGTACCACATATCATGAGACCTCTACCAAGCTTTGTGTTCCCCACATATCTCAAAGGTATTGGTACTAATGTGGCTATTATGATATAGTCAATGGGAGGTTTCACTCTACCAGGCACATATGAACTAGCCATTGAAGCTAAGAATAGCTTAATATAGGCTAGAAAGCTCCTTTCAATAGTTTCCATGCCTTTGTTGTTTCATAATTTAGTTGAATATCCAAGCATAGCACAAGTTTATAATGCTAATGTGAAGCCAAGAGCCTTTCCCAAGAAGATGGATAATTCTATGGACAAAGATGAAGAGATCTGATCATTGTGAGCTTAGCTCAAACAAGCTCAGTTCTAGATGAGTGCTCCACCTAATCATTAATATTATCCTCAATAAGGATATAGATCTCCACCCTAATACAACTACCAAGGGAGAGGATAAAGTTAGAAAGGTTCCAATAGGCATCCCAATGCCTATAATCCTAATTCCACTTCTCCTATGAAGGTTGTTATTCTAGTACATGTAAACTTGGTCTAAGGAGAGGATCATTTAGACCAATGGGGCTAGCCTCAAGGTCAATTTATGAATGATGATAGAGGAGCTATCCAAGCTTTGGCAATGTAGGAAGAAGTTACTCCTTACATGACATTAGAAGAAGTGGGTCCCAGCCAAAGGGATATTCATGGAGAAGGTAGTAGCCAAAGTATACGAATGGTGAATTTTTAAGCTAAAGATGATTATGTGTTAAATAAAAAAATCTAGTTGTATCCAACACAAGATCCAAAATGAGAGCTTTGGGAGATGTTCTAATAGTACATGTGACTCCAGATGATGCTTCTCCAAGGCCATAAGCTTTGAATTCTATTACAATACCTACTACCAATCATGCTCCTCAACAAAATTAGAATGCAAGTGGGGTTGTCAAGCTTGAAACATAACAAGCTCAGACTCCCTCACTACCATAAATAATTCAAGAGAGGGTAGAATCTTCCCATCTAAACATTGTTGATTCATGGAATAATGCCAAGAAAAGCATATCTCTATGGGAAGTCTTGCATATGCCTAGTCAAAAAGATATATTGCAAGAATAGCTTACAAACATTCATGTAGCCCCTCAAGCTTCTAAACACAATAGTGTAGCTCTTACCAATTCTCCAAATCATATATTGTATCCATCCACCAAATTTTAAAATCATCCACTTTTCTACCTCACACTCATTATAGGAGACAAGTTGGCCCACAATTAAATTGTGGGTAGTGGATCAAGTACCACTATCATGCCTAAAGTGATAACTGACAAATTAGGGTTAAATTATAAACCACATCACAAAGGTATGTTGCATCTTGATGGGAATCTAACCAAGATAGTAGGATTGGTCAAAGGTCTGAAATTCCTTCTACATGGCTGCCCAAGTTTACCCATTATACAAGACATTGTGGTGGTAGACCTTCCAATGCATTTTTTTATTTGCTTGTCAAGGGACTTCATGGCAAAGATAGGAGGATACCTTTCTACTAACTAGTATTTTCTAGCATTCAAAAAAATATATGGAACCAAGGTAATTATAAGGACTCAACCCTTAGCAAGGTTTCATATTAAGCCATACATGGAGACAAAGTCAAATTAGAATTGTCTAGTCAATAAAGAAGAAGAAACTATCCTAGATGGTGAAACATCCTCCCCCTTTAAAGTTATTTCTGATATTTTCCTTGATAAATATAGCACTAAGACACATGGACTTGATCCATAGACCTTTATAAAAGGGACTGATTTGGGAGTTTATTATATGCATAAAAAGGATGCTCCAACCCCTTCACTCATTAATGAAGATCATGAGCTTGAAGGGATGTGGGAAATGTTATTTTATGGCTCAAGGAGAAAAGTAGGTGCAATATCTAGTGGCATGATTATTTCTCCATCAAGGAATCAATACTACTCTTATAAATTCCACTTTATTTATACCAGTAATGTGGCAAAATATGAAGGCCTAGTTTATGGCCTCTAATGGGTAAAGAAAAGAGGGATCAAGAATCTAAAAGTTTATGGAGATATTGAATTGGTCATCCACCAAGTAAGAAATCAAGCTACAACAAAGAATCCCTTTCTTAAGTACTACAAGCATAGGGTATGGGACCTACTTGAAGACTTTAATGTTTTCAACATACAACCCTTCCCAAGGGGTTCAAATAAACATGATGATGGGTTTGTTGCCATAGGACCATAGTTTGACGTAGCTACTGATGTAGGGAAGGAGAAGGAGTAGTCACATATCAAGATCATTATGAGGCCTTCTACTCTAGACAATGAAGTATCATGGCATGTGTTTAAGAGTGATGAACACATTGCATACTTCCTATAAAATGAAGTAGGTTTCTCCTCAAGAATCTAAAGGAGTCTACATGATCAATATGAAGAGTAGATCATTCAACTGAAGACAAACAAGATACCTAAGGGGATAATTACCTTAAAGAGTGTTTTCAATGAGGATGACTAGAAGAAGAAAGAAAGATTGAGAATGCCAAAAAAGGAAGAAAGAACTGAAGATGATAGACTTTTTAAAATTGGCAAGGTATGTTCTCAGCTTGAGTGGTAGGTTTTTACTGAAATTTGCAAAGAGTTTCATGACATCTTTGCTTGGGAGTATAAAGACTTGAAAGGTTTTGATCCAAGTCTAGCTCATCATACCATCAAGTTAGAACCTGGAGCTAAATCGGTCAGGCAAAAGCAAAGGCCTCTCATTCCCAAGATAGAAGAACTGATGAAGAAATAGTTGACAAAGCTGATTGAGTCTAGGATTATCTTTCCTATCAAGCACTCGACTTGGGTGGTTAATTTTATACCTATCTAAAAAAAGAATGGAAAAATCAAGATTTATGTAGATTTTCTATATCTTAATAAAGTGTCTCTTAAGGATCATTATCCACTACCTTCCATGGAGCAAATTCTACAAGTTATTTTAGGTTCTAAATGCTTCTCACTTCTTGACAATTATTCAAGCTATAATTAGATAATGGTCAATAAATAAGATTAGTTCAAGATATTCTTCACTATGAAATGGGGGACCTTTGCCTATAACAATATGCCTTTTGGTTTATCAAATGTTGGATCCACATTTCAAAGTGAAATGGACATGGATTTTAAAGGTCTAATTAATAAGTTTCTATTCGTGTATCTTGATCATGTAACTATTTTTTTTTAAACATGTTATTGATCATATGAAACATCTAAGGTAGGTGTTTGAGAAATGTAGGGAATATGGCATACCTTAATCTAAAAAAGTGTATCTTTGATGTTCATGAAGGTAAATATTTAGGGTACATTATTTTAGAAAGAGGCTTGTGTATTGACTTATAAAGGATTGAGGATATCCTAGGCTTGTCCATGCCTCAACACAAGAAGGGATTGCAAAGCTTCTTGGGGAAAATAAACTTTGTCAAAAGGTTTATTCTATACTTTGTAGCTATGGTAAAGCCTATCATAACCATGATAAAAAAGAACTAAGTTTTTACTTGGACAAAGGAGGGAAAAATAAATTTTGAGATAATCAAGCAAGCAATTTAAAAATCTCCTACTCTCTTCAACCCAAACTTTTCCAAGGATTTCATGCTCTATACCTTTGTCAACCTTGATATTATCTCAGCTATGCTTGTGAAAAATAATGATGAAGAGGTTAAGCTGCTAATTACATTATTCAACCAAATATTGGAGGATTATGAAGTTAGGTATTCTTTTCTTGATAAATAGGCTCTAACAGTGATTAGAGAATTGAATAAATTTAGACACATGGTTTCCAACAACAAGATACATGTTATGGTCTCTCATCAAGGACCTCAATGAAAAGAGCACTGGATGGATTACAAAGGTGATGGAGTATGACATGGATATTAAAGTGAAAAGCTTGGAAAGAAGAAGAGGATTGTATGAGAACTTAGATTTAGATCTTCAAGAGCCAAAAGAGGAAGACTTGGTCAACCAAGTTCAACCCCAACCAGCTGATCAAATGCAAGCTCAACTTTAGACAAAAGACATCATTAGTTTTCTTTGAAATGGTGAGTGTCCTAATAACTTGAATAAGTCTCAAAGGAGATATTTTAGGATAAAAACCATTCCTTACTATCTTGTTGATGGTGTTATTTTTATAAAGGATGTGAATAGTGTGTTGTTAAGATGTGTTAATAATGGTCAATTTGACATGTTACTAGAGAAGTTCACAATAGTGCAAATGGGGTTTATTTCTCTCTTAAGATGATAGGTGCAAAGATAATGAGGGTTAGTTACTATTGGTCCAGTCTTTTTAAAGACTGTTACCAGTGGGTTATAAAGTGTCCTCACTATGCCTTCTTTGTAGGAAAATAGAAGCTTACGTCCCTTCCATTAAAACCTATCCAAGTAGACTAGACTTTCATGCAATGGGGTCTCAATTTCATTAGCATGATCAAACCTCCATCAATTTTTGGACATAAATGGATATTGACTACCATTGACTACTTTACAAGGTGGGTAGAGGTTTTTGCATTGAAGGAGGCAAGCAAAAATGCTATCTTGGAGTTATATGACAACATTGTGACAAGGTTTGGAGTTCCCCATATGATCATTTATAATAATGCATTTACTTTCATAAGTGTTAAACTTTTGATTAGGTAGTAAGGCATGGAGTTTACTTGAGTACCTCATATAATTATTACCCTCAAGGTAATGGATTGGCTAAGTCTACCAACAAAAACCTCATAAAAATAATCAAGAGGATGTTGGAGACCAATCAAATGGCATGGTACAACAAGCTGAAGATAGCCTTATGGGATGACAAGTTTACTCTCAAGAAATCAATTGGTAACTCTCCCTTTGTACTTATTTATGGGAAGGAAGCTCGACTATCCATATCTCAATAATTCCCTACTCTAGAACTTGCACAATAGCTGGAACTACTTGAGATCACTCTAATGGAGGTCAGATTGATAGAACTAATGTAGTTGTAGGAAGCAAGGGAAAATGCACACAAGGCCATGAAACGTCACCAAGTACTCATAAAGAAGTCTTTTGACAAGAGATAAACTACAAGAGTATTCAAATAAGTTGAATTGGTTTTGAAGTGGGATGAAGACAAAGAAAAACTAGGTAAGCATACAAAGTTTGACACATTATGGAGTGGCCTTTACATCATCATCAAGTGAAATTAAAGTAACTCCTTTCAACTATCTAAAATTAATGGAGAAGAGTTATATATCCCTATGAATGGGATACACTTTAAATCTTGCTATTATCCCTTACTCATCCTTCTTTAAATACTCATTTAGATGTGTGTGTTTCATTTTGTTCATTGTTTTGTTACCTAAGTCATTTGTAGCACAGGTGTGTTTTCCTTCCTTTTGTTTGGTGTGTGTCTCAACCTTGTGTTTGTGAATCAACCTAGCTAGTGTGTTTTTGAGCCAAATCTTATTCAATTCTCTTATAAGTTCCTATATGTGTGATTACATGCCCAATGGAAGGATTTAGGTGATTGGTATTTGGCATAGCAGGCATGCCTCCCCTAAGAATCACCTAGAATGTTAGCCAAGTTTGTTACCCTTATTTTGAAATTTCCTTTGGTTAATTTTAGCATCTCTTGTCTATTTTAAATCAAATTATGAAGGAATCCTAAAAGAATCAGTTATTTTCTCTTCTTTAGAAGCTTTGTTTCATCCTTATTCAAGTGTTTTTTCCCATTTTTACGTAAGTGTTGTCTCTTTTGGAAAGGAACCCTTTATTTTGGGTTTTCTATCTCAGACTATTTGTCTCAGATAAAAAGTCCAAAAGAATTCATCATTTTTGTTTTTGACTTTTTGCCTTGGATAAAAAGTCTGAAAGTATTCTCTTCCTTTATATTTTCCCTTCAAAATTTTCCCTTAAAAACTTTTCCAAAGGGCCTCTCTCTTTAGATTGCCAAGTTATGAAGGGTCTTTTCTCTCTCCAAAGTGCCCTTTGGAAATTTTTTAAGGGTCACTTTCCTCCAAAGTGCCCTTTGGAAAGTTTTGAAGGGTCACTTTTCTTCCAAAGTGCCCTTTAGAACTTTTTTGAAGGGCCACTTTACTCCAAAGTGCCCTTCAAAACTTTTCTAAAGGGCCACTTTCCTCCAAAATGCCCTTCAAAAAGTTATGAAGGGTCACTTTGCTTCCAAAGTGCCATTCATAACTTTTTCAAAGGGTCACCTTCCCTTCCAAGTGTCCTTCAAAAAGTTCTGAAGGGTCACTTTACTCCCAAAGTGCCCTTCAGAACTTTTCCAAAGGGTAACTTTCCCTTCCAAGTGCCCTTCATAAAGTTCTAAAGGGTCACTTTGCTTTCAAAGTTCCCTTTGGAAATTTTTTTAAGGGTCACTTTCCCTTCCAAGTGCCCTTTATAAAGTTCATAAGGGTCACTTTCAGAGCCATGACCTTTGAAAGAAGTTTGAAGGAATTGTTGCAAACTTTTTGTTTGCAACAATCCTTTTGAAAAGCCATAAACAAAGAGCCCGAAAGGATATGGATGAGCAAGAAGAAAAAGAAGATAGAAAGTCTAAAGGAATTCCTTTAGACAAATTTTTTGAAAGAATTCCTTTAGGAGAAAATCTTGAAGGAAAGAGCTTGCAAAAGGGCTAAAAGAAATATTCTCAAAGGAATTATGCCAATAAAGTGATAGGCCAAGGGACATCAAAATCAACATCATGAACTAACCATTGAGATTCATATCCCATGATGGACTAAGGGATGTCAAATATAATGGAAAGTAACTAGTCATTGGAAGTGATTAGGTTTGAAAATCCTGAAGAGTTAAGGCTTAAAAATCTTGAAGTATCCTCCTTCCAAAAACTTGAAGCATAATGAAAGGGGCCCAGGGATATGGAAGTTGTCAAAATTTAAGAAATTGACAAGGTTTTGATAGTGTAAATCATGATTCTCTAAAGACTTTACTTATAAACTTTATAAGTCAAGTAGCTAAGAAATACTGAATTACAATACAAAGTGTAAGTTAGGTTTTCAAGACTATTTAACTTATAAATCTTGATCCATGACAGGAAGATTGACAGTGTAAATCAATGATGTGGGTCATTCTAGATGGCCAATGAAAAGATCAATCAATAAGTACATGGATTCCCAATAATGCCTCTCCAAGGCAAAAGAGAATGAAAGTGACTCTTTTCCATGCCATTGCACATATCAACAATCTAGTGGGAAGATGTTAGGCATCAAGACAAATTTCCAATAGATAAATCCGTTATAGCAATTGATTGATACCATTACTCAGCTCAAAATTATCTAGTGCAACCATTGGGAAAGCATCTTGGAGAGAACAAGCTAGTCGTGTAACCACTTGTCATGGCATGGATTAATTAGAGTGCCCTAATGAGCATCATTGGTAAAGTTAGTTATAGCTAAAGATGGAGACTTCTTATAGAATTGATTCCTCTCCTTGGTTTTAAAAGATTGCCTCTCTCTCTTCCTTCTTGTTATATATGCATCCCCTTGGCTAGTGAGAAAAGAGACCATGTAATGTATGGTGAAGCCCTACTGGAATGATTCAGGTTCTACCTCTGAGCATTTAGCATAAATTTGTTCCTTCAATATTTTTTTGGGTTTTTAGTTTGAGTGTGCAAGAGATGTATAGTGGTATCATGTGATGATTTTCCATCCTTCTGCCTACTTTATCCCTCATACCTAAACAAGAGTTCTTAGTCTAACTAGTCACACAATGTGTATCCAAGTGTATTAAATTTCTACATGTGTATTACTATCTTGAATGTGCAAAGTTTGTCTTTTATCTCATTTACCTTGTGTCATTTTTACACATCTCACTTTTGTGTTGAAATATTATTGTTATAATCTTTAGATCTTGGGAATGGTTTGTGCTTTTGTTGTATTATGCACTAGAATCTAACATTCATGTGAAAAATAGTTTTCGTGTATCACCACTCTTAGAATAGGATTTCCTTTTCTATAAATTTCTAACTCTTTTTCCTTTTAAACAAGCTAGTTTAGCAGAGATTATCTTATAGAGACATATACAAGGAGCTATCCCCTTTCAATCTAGACGTCCATTTCCTCCATAGGCATACCCACAGGCCTAGAAATGTTCCAGCATTACCCAAATATGGGAGAGGACCAAACACTCTCTTCTAGAGTGCAAGATTTAGAGACAATAGTCATAAATCCAAATTCATTAGTAGGCCATAAGTTTGCGTTCACTAATAAAGACTACTACATTAGATGGACTGAGGCCATAGCCATAAAGAATTATAGATCACAAGATGTGATTCACTTCTTGGAGGAACTCATTACAACTAGATTTGGCACCCCTATTTCTTTGGTTTGTGATAATGGATTAGCTTTCATATCAGTAGAATTAATTGAGTGAGCACATGATAACTAGATCACTATCAAGTCATCCTATAACTATTACTCTTAGGGAGATGGACTAGAAAAATCAATGAACAAGAACCTCATAGATGTAATTAAGAAATCAGCTAGGGACAAGCCTAAGGATTAGCATAATCTATTGAAGTATGCTCCTTATGTAGACTAAACAAGATACAAGTAAGCCTTTAAAGCTTTACCCTATCTATTATTATATGTACGTAGGCTAGTATTCCCAATCATGATAAAGCTACCAACTTATCAATTCATGCACTATTACATGGAACAAAGTGATAAAGTAGAGTCTCAACTATTAGACATTAAAAAAATGGAATATTCAAGGACTAAAGCCTTACATACCTTTAGCAAACATTAGGATGTAGTCAAAAAGTGGTTTGATAACAGAGAAAAGCTCAAATCATTCAAGATTTTAGATCTGGTATTACTTTGTGATAAAGCCTATGAGAAGAAAGTATAACATGATAAGTTTACCCCATTATGGATTGGACCATATCATATTTTAGAGATCATGGGAAATAATGAATTTTGTCTAAAAGATTTGTAGGTACATGAACTTACATATCCAGTCAATAGATAGTTCTTGAAACATTACTTCATGGTTGTGCCATCTTAAAGTACCACTGACTAATGGGATGTTTTAATAGAGGTAGGATCAGATTAGATTTTTACTTTCTTAGGATTAGATTTCCTACCTTTTTAGGATCAATTTACTTCTTTCTTAGGATATATTTCCTTCTTTTTTAGAATAGATTTCCTAATTTATTAGATTAGTTTTGTTGTACCGAACACACCCTATAATTAAAATGAGGAGCCTTGTTTCTAATTGTACAAATTTGTGCTTTAAATTAAAATTTCATTTGATCAGAGTACCATTAGAGTATTTTGTACATTATCTTTATTTGAATATCATCCACACCATGGTTTTATTGATATATTTACATATGATTCTAGTTTGATCTTGTCTAAATTTTCTAACCTTGGATCTCTATTTTTCAAGTTGTAGGATTAATAGAGTCCATTTGTGTGAACATTTATTAGGGTTTTACACCTTAGTGTTAAATTGACTTTTTTTTATTAACCCTTGGTCTCTTATAAATGAAATTGAATCCATGTTTAAAATCATGTTAAAACCTTAGTCTAAAAATGTTTAGCCTTAAGTCTTTTTGAAATAAGATTCAAAATTTATGTAGGGTCAAATTAATGAGGGTATTATTTTATTATGTTATGGACTTAATTTAAGATTTTATCCTAGGTCCTAATCATATTTATTAATACAAGTTAGACCTTAGACTAAAATATATATGCTAGGTCATTTATACTTTATGGTTCGTAGGACTGGTTAACGCAGGGGCCCTTTTATATATTATAAGCCTAGGTCATAAACATATTTTATTAATACAACTAAGACCTTAGGATAGAATATTTATGCAATGTCCTTTATATATTTCCCAAGTATTAACTTATGTCCTTTATTTTATGCTCATAGGAATGGACTAACAAGGAGCTTTCACTTGGTGAGATCTTAGAGCATAGTACAGAGATCCAATGACCCACGTGATCAAAGTACAAGTCAAAAATTCCAAGCCTAGATATACGGTTCACATTAACTCACATACCAAATAATAACAAAGAGAGTACAACACTAGAATATCAAAGGACCTACAAAGATTTGTGATGGTGAAAGTGTCACCATCAAGGGAGCCCATTACAGTTGATCAAATGATGTGAGAAAATGTTGAAATGCCAAAGGACCTATAGAGCTCTATGGTGGTGATCAGTGTCACCATCATGAGAGCCCAATACAATTGATCAAATGATATAAGTAAATTTTGAAATGTCAAAGGACCTACAGATCCCCATAGTGGTGACAAGTGTTACCATCATGGGAGCCTAGTATATAAAGATCAATAATGTGAGGGTAGTGTCAATAGTCAAAAGATCAAAAGTCCTACAGAGTCTCAAAGTGACACACACACATAAAACAAAAAGTGATTAATGGTGATAAGTGTCACCATCATAAAAAAACTTAACAAAGATCAATGGATCATGTTAGTCCATGCAAATAAGATCAATGATATGAGATCAACATGAAATTTTCAAAGATCTCAAAAGCATTGAGAGATACTAAATGGCACATGAATGAGCACTTTTAAAACTTTATCTTAGACTTGATCCTAAGGTTTATTCATATTTATTAATACAAATAAAACCTTAGATTTAAAATTATGTCCTGAGTTTTTTTTCCTAAGACTTTAGCCTATATATATATATATATATATATATATATATATATATATATATATATATATATATATATATGCTAAGATATTTTTATGTTTATGTTTACAGGAATGAACCCATAAATGACGGTCATGCAAACATCAATGATGATCACATGGATGTCAAATGATGGGTAAATTAACATCAAAATTAAGTCATAGTAAAAAAATGTTGGGGTTAAAATTATGACAGTCGCATAGACATCAATGATGGTCGTATAGACATCAAATGATGGGTGTGGCAAATTCAAAATAAAGCCTAGTAAAATAGACATTGGGGTTCAAATGCAAGTAGATCTAATAGTTACCATTTGAACATACATCTAGATCTAATGGTGTAAGGATAATCTGACAGTTTTAATGGGACAAGGTATATCTAAGGGATCATGTTCAAGTGTATATGTAGCACATCTATGATAAGTAAAAGTTCAAACATTCAAAGGTCCCAGAACAACCATGGAGCTACCAAGTGCGATGCTCACATTCCATCATGCAGAAGATTTGATAGTTTGAGTGCTAGGTGGACTTTTCAAATATCTAGACTTAACAAGGTTTTGACATGTTTCTTAGGGACAAAAGTCATATTTTTAAATTTAACAAACATAACAACATAGATAGAACATAAATATCTTTTCACACTTGAGATATATTTATTGACAACCATTAGGTCTCATATTTAAGTTATATTCCTTTGGTAATCAAGCTTATATAACATTTTGAGAAGGAATATTTTATTCTATAAAAGCATAGGTAAACATGCAATGCATAGTTAAATTAGATTAGTCATAGCTAAAAAAAGTATCCCTAGTTCTAAAGCATTGGTAAAGGGATGATTATCCTTCATGCGTATCAAAGAATTTTGAATATGGATAATTTAGAGCATCTAACAGGTTGTTCTCACAACCTATAAAAATGAAGTATTGTCAATTTTTGCATATATTTGTATTTTTCATGTAGTTCAATCTATTATTGTAAAAGTTGCCTTTATCTTGATACACATGCACAATTTGCATAGCTTTTATAAAGGCTAAAATTAAATTGATAATTGTAAGTAGACTCTTATACAGTTTTGACCATAGTTAGAACTCAAGTTATGACTTTAACATGTAATGACCTTGCATGAACATGGAGGATAAGGCAACACCTTCCCCAAATATATATATATATATATATATATATATATATATATATATATATATATATATATATATATATATATGTAATTGTAATGCAACTTAGATTTTTATTAGAGAATTTTGAATACAAAGGAGTGAAGAAATTTTGATTATCAAATTCATGTGTTTGAGTATTTTATTTCCATTATCTATGTAATTATATTTTACTTTCTAGTTATATGTTTCAATAATATTTAGTGTGAAATAGTTGCGAATGGATTCTTGACTATCTTGATTGATGCACTAATCTTAGATGTGAAATACCTATTGAAAGATTGCTTAATTATATTTATTAGGATAATTAAGTTGATTGATTCATAATTATAAATGTGAAAAATTGATTTCTTTGATGTAGTTTTCTATGTGTGTGCAAAATCTACCTTAGATACTTCAATAGTTCAAGCCATAATCTCTTGAGTAAAAGTGTGAAATAGCTACCCTAAAAGGAGCAACCTTTATTTGAGGCATGTGAATTTTTTGCATCATTATCTCCTTAGAATTATTAGCCATGTCTAACTATGTGCGTAATTACCACTAAAAATAGTCATAGGTTCTAAGAGCACTTGTCCTTTTAGAAAACCAGTTAAGGAAGTAATTCATGAAAACCATAGAGCTTTGTTTTATACCTTATCCTTCCCTTTTTTTAAAGTTTGCTTTGAGATGTACCCACTTTAAGTTATAATATAACCATCCATCCAACTCACCTATATATTAATTATCCTTTAGGGACCACACCTCCATCCAAAACCCTTATCAATAACCTACATACCCTACCAGCTATTTTATCAACAAGTTTTCAAAGACTACATACCTATAACTCATGCCCTAGAGTGGATTTTACCTCCATTGAGATCCTAAAATTATAGAGGCTACCTCAATGACTATGGTGTGCATAAAACCTGCATCAATAGTTTCACTAGTGCTAGAAGGAGGTCTTGAACCCCTGATAATAGTAGTTATTATTTATGTAGAATTGCACTAAAATCACCTAGGAGAGTGACCAGATCTAATTTTCAAGCTAATTTGCTTTTTTCACCCTTGAAAAATCATAAGAGACCAAGAACTATTCCAATAACTATAATTTAGAACAATCCACCTCCTCCATTAAGAAACCCCTTACCTATAAGGAACCCTTTACTTGTTAATCAACCAATGGTTCAACCTTGGTTAGTTGGATCTGCTATTACTATTATAGGAGATGTGCATGATTTACCTTGGAATATTGAAAAATACTTACCTTCCTTTTCTCCTTCAGAAGCAAGGATATCAGAGGAACATATCTAATATTTTAAGGCTATTTTATGGCTAATGAGTGCCATTGATGAGGATGTTGCATGTAGATTATTCCTTTTTACTTTAATGGATGTTGGTTATGATTAGTATTTAAATCTAACTAAAAAATCCATATCTTCTTGGGATGAGTTTCAAACAACTTTTCTTACATAGTTTAGATAGGTCACCAATTCTATTTTGGTATACCAACACTTCACCAGTATGAAGAGGGAACTTAATGAGGCCATCTTTTTTCAACACAATGTTCTAGAAGATGTACAATTGGTTAACCCTAAAATATAAACTAGAAGTTTTATTAGCACTAGAAATGTACAAAAATTCCTTGGACCTAATCATTGTCATGTTCTTTATAAGATTAGATGTTACCAAAAATTTGGTGTTAACATATGAAGAGGCTATCAATATTGACAGACAACTCAATCCTCAGACACCTAGAGTACCCAATGATAATAATAACTTTCTAGCATTAAATATGATACCTCATGTGAAGTATAATGTTATTGTGTTCAATCAAAATAAATTATACACAGTACCTCTATTGACACAGATAACATAGCCAAATTTTAGATTCTTGAATACTCATACAATAGGCAATAGTTACCAATAGAATCAATAATGAACCATACTACCCAATGATGTTTTACAAGGTACTAACCCTACAAAAGTATAACTTGATTCCATTTAGAAGATGGTTCAAAAGTTAAGAAATTACTTCCTGAATATGCAAAGGAGAGTTGGAAATGCCAATGGCCCAACTGGCAATCAGAACATTAGATTTTAGAGATATAATAGACCATTCAACAAACCTAAGTATCCTAATAAGCTTCCAGAGATCAACATGGTAGAAATATCTCTTCCCAATTGGGATAGAATTTAAAATACCTCTTAGCATGGTGAGATCAATTGTGTGGAATTTTTTGTAGCATTCAAAATATTTAAAAGATAAATATTCAAGTATGACCATATGAATAATCTACCAAAATCCCACTAAGATCTTGGTTCTTCAATCACAACTATGTTCTTTGAAAATCATGAATTTCCCTTCCCAGGTGAAGACAATAATATATTGGAAGATAATATGGATGAACTTCAATCTTTTTAATAGTTCCAAAGAGGTGCATACAATCTAAGGAATAAGTAGCCACTCACAACATTGATCCTCCAAATACTATGGCAATTCCTCCTAATCCTAAAGTAGACAATAATCCACCCTCTCTAGAGGAGAATGATTAGCCACAAAATAAGGAAAAACCGAGCAAAGGGGGATATAATATTATGGAATATATGAAAAGGATTAAAGTGAATATAGCTATTCATGATTAAACTTAGATCCCTAAATAGGAGTTGATATGGAAGTCCATTACTGAAAAGGCTCTTATGGAAAAATCTAGAACAACTATGGACAAAGTGAAGGTTGTTGATGCCAACATCATCTACAAGAGTAAGCTAGAATTTCCACTCTTTCTACTAACTATTAGAGCATTTGGTAAGAATATTCATAATTATTTAGTTAATTCTAGATCATCTACAACTATCATGTCCACATCCATATTTCAAAATCTTGGTCTCACCTTGAGTCCCTCAAAGAAAATACTTTCTCAACTAGATAAAATAGTAGTACTAGTAGTTGGATAATTGACCAACATGCACATTTAAGTAAAATCTAAACCTAGAGTCTAAATGATCATTGATATTCTCATGGTAGACATACCTAAAGGCTATAGACTATTACTACATAGAGATTGGTTTAAAATGCTCAATGAATATATCTCTATAGACTTATCTCATAATTTTTTGCCATGGAAAGGAATTGTAAATCAAATCAAAATTGATAGATAACTGAGAATGAAGTATCCCATTACAAAATATAATGTCAATAAACAAGAGGTAAAGTATGAATTTCTTAGCTTGGTATTTAAAATTTTACTACATGGAATCAAGTATGGAATCTAAAACCTAAAGGTTCCGAATAGATTTGGACTTTGCACTTTGATGGTGCTAGATATAAGCAATGATCAGGCATAGGAATCAAGTTGATTGATCCACATGGTAAAAATTTCTTGGTAGGATACAAATTGTAATTTCCACGCATGAACAACAAAGCTGAGTATGAAGCTCTAATTTTGGGATTGCAATTTTCAAGTAATAACAATTTAAAGAAAATATCAATATTTGGTGACTCAGAGCTAGTGGTTAACCAAGTAAAAAATAAATATCAATGTAAGCTATCTTATTTGAGAAGGTACAACCATAAAACACAGGATTTGATTGAAAGTTTTGAATATTTCAACATAGTATCACTTCGTAGAGAGTAAAATCAAGCCATTGATTCACTACGTACTATTATTTATAATCTGGAGCCATTACAAGATTCTAAGGTAAAAGGGTTTTCCATTAAATTGGTACCTTGTCCCTCTATTCCAGATAATGTAGAAAATTTTCATGTCTTTGATGATGACCAATAAATTATTCAAATTTTAACTAATTCAGGGGAATTTAAGTCCCAAATCATCGATGATATGGACATTAATCACCTCTATCATTAGGAATCAGATAAGGAAGGCATTCTTCATCTTAAATAGAAGCATATCCTAGCTAGGCTACTTTCCTTAGAAAATCCATTCAATATAGACCCTCAAGCTCAACTATTCAGGCAACCCAAGGTCAATGAATCTGAATTCAAAATATAAAATCTAGGAGATGATCATATCCCATGTTATGTTAATATCTATCTCAGATGTACCCCAGAAGAAAGATAACGAGTGGAATATTTAATCTCTTAATATAGACATCATCACTTGGACATGCGAGGATATGAAAGTTTATGCCCCTCAAGTCATTACTCATATGATTCACCTAAATCTAAATCATAAACAATTTAGGTAGAGGTAAAGACTAGTCAATCAAATTTTATAGCCTCTCATTCAAATAGAAGTGGAGAAGCTTTTAAGTGCCAAAGTCATCTTTCTAATAAGACATTTTACCTGGGTGGCCAATTTGGTCCCAGTAAGAAATAAGAATGGTGAGATCAGATTATGTGTGGACTTTAGGAACCTAAAAAAGGCTTCTAAAAAGGAAAATTATCCTCTACCTTCTCTTGATGAAGTGATATAAATAATAAGTGGTTTTAAAATGATGTCCTTTTTGGATGATTTTTGGGCTACAATTAGGTACTACTACAATCTAAGGATAGAATGAAGATGATGTTTACTACAAAGTGGGGAAATTATGAATATAAGAGGATGTTTTTTGGCTTGATAAACATAGGAACTACCTATAAATGCACCATGGATCATAATTTCAAAGGGTTTACAAGAAAATGCATAATCATCTACATGGATGATCTTATAGTGTTTTCAAAGAATAGGAAGGACCACATAAATCACCTACAGTTCATATTTAAGATATGCAGAAGGTTTAATGTTTCATTAAACCCAAAGAAGAGAATATTCAAAGTGACTAAAAGAAAGCTTTGAGGGTACATCATCACCAAGGATAGGATCAACATTGATCCATATAGAATTCAAGGAATTTCATAAATTCAACCACCAAACAACATGAAGGAGCTCATATCATTCTTCAAAAAGATTAACTTTATAAGGAAGTTAAGCTTAAGATTTGTAGAGATTGTTAGGCCTTTGAATTTCATGTTCAAGTAGGATGCCAAAATATAATGGATAGCTAAAGCTCAAAAGTTTTTCAAATACATTAAAGATGCAATATCACAGGCTCTAGTGTTAATTAGTCTAGATTTCACAAATGATTTCTATCTATATTCATTTGCATCAAAGTATATAATTATTGTTTTTATAACACAAAATAAGGATGAGACCGAGCATCCAATTTCATTCATGAGCATAAATATGAAGGATGCAAAACTTAGATATTCTATGATTGATAAACAAATATTTGCCCTTGTAAAAGTAGTGAGGAAATTTCAAATTATATCTTAAGGAATAAAACCATTTCTATTGTACCTAATCCTACAGTCAAGATCACTCTATCACAAAATAAAATAAGAAAACATTAAGGCAAATGGATACCCAAGCCACAAGAATTTGATATATAGATCAAGACTAAAAATATCATTCAGGGCCAAGGTATTATTTAGCTTATGAGTGAGCCAGATCCACGTATCACCATTGAATAAGTATGTGAATCTCAATCATCTAAAGGATAATGGTATACTAATATAATATAGTATTTAATTATAGTAACTTATTCCTCCAATATTAATATAGAGAGAAGGGGAGCTTTGAGACTCAAATCTGCTCACTACATGATCAAGAAAGGAGTCCTCTATAGAATAAATTATGAAGGTAGTTACCTCAGGTGTGTATCTATAGAGGAAGCTAAGGAAATCCTAGAGAATTTGAATCAAAAGATAAATAGTGGTCACCTGTCTATAAATACCATAGCTTATAATATCTTAAGAATGAGTTACTATTGGCTAATAGTTTTCAAGGATGTTCATACTCATGTCAGAACATGCTATAAATGTCAGTCAGCCAAAAGGGAGGTACATGTAGTAATGCCTTTACAACAAATTATTGAAGGTTATTTGCCAGTGGGGTTTAGACTTCATTGGTGTCATCAACCTAGATTCCTTAGCAGGCCATAAATTTGTACTTACTACTATCGAATACTCCACCATATGGATCAAAGCCATAACCAAAAAGAATTGTAGAGCATAAGATGTGATTGACTTCTTGGATGAACACATAACAACTAGATTTGGCACACCTATTTCTTTGGTTTGTTATAATGCATTGAATTTCATATCAGTATAATTTACTAAGTGGGCATACAACAACCAAATTATTATTAGGTCAGCTTCTAACCATTACCCTCAGGTACATGGACTAGTAGAATCAATGAACAAGAATTTGATCGATGCAATCAAGAAATTATTAGGGGACAAGTGCAAGGACTAGCACAATTTGTTAAAGTATGCTCTTTAGGTAAATTGGATGAGATACAAACAAGCCCTTAAAGCTTCACCTTACCTGATAGTGTATGGATGCAAGCCAATATTTCCTATCATGTTGAAGCTGCCCACTTATCAATTTATGTAGGATAACATGAAATCAAGCGATAAAGTAGAATAAATATTGTTAGACATAATATAGATGGAAGATTCAAGGATTGAAGCCTTATAGACATCTAAAAAAAACCATGACGTGGTCAAGATGTGGTTTGACAAGAGAGTAAATGTTAAAGCATTTAGGATTTTGGATCTAGTGTTAATTTGGGATAAATCCCATGAGAAGAAAAGGCATCATGAAAAGTTTGTCCCACTATGGATTGGACCATACTATATTTTAGAGATTATGGGTTTCATTTGAAGGATCTATAAGTTAATAAACTTACATATCCAATCAACAGATAGTTCTTGAAGCACTAATTTAGGGATGTGCCATCTGTAGATGTTTTTGATTGATGAAGGATAGATGAATGTAGATGTGGGATTAGTTTAGATTGTTTGCATTCTTAGATTAGTTTCTTGCTTTCCTAGATTATTTATTTTTTTCTTTGATAGATTTATTATTTTCCTCAATTAATTTCTTGGTTTATTAGATTAGATGTTTTTCTCTCTTAGATTAGATTGCCTGCTTTCTTAGTTTAGTTTCTTACTTTCTTAGATTAGTTTCGTACTTTCTTAGACTAGTTTCATGATTTCTTAGATTAAATTTCCTACTTTATTAGATTATATTTCCTAATTTATTGTATTAGATTTCATGCTTTATTAGATTATATTTTTTATTTTCTTAGTTTAGTTTCTTGCTTTCTTAGATTAGTTTCTTGATTTCATGGATTAGTTATTTTTTTTATTTCTCTGATAATCTGAATTGTGTTCGCTCTGACTATAACCAAGCTAAAATATCCAAACCAATAGAGCTTATGACTTGTAAAAAAGGGGTAAAATTGAATTTTTTGGCAGTTTGGGACTAGTTTACAGATTGGGTATATTTCTATGTTTTTGAGTCTTCATAAAGTTTTGTAATCATGAACCATTCTAGATATTTTAACAATTAAATACTTTCACCAGGTATGTAGAAGTTGCTCTCATATTACTTCATACTAATTTAGAATTTTTCTTTTTTATTGGATCAAATGCACTTATCACATTAAAAACATATTGGAAATGATAATTCTAAGTACAGATGTGGCTGGTAGGGATGTTATGGTTATGATTAATTTTATAATTATACTAGCTCACTGGGGATCCAACTCTTCTCTTTTCATTCAAGAAAAATATAAAACCAAAAGAATAAAATAACCAATGAGTTCAAAAGAGTAAAATAAAATTTAAAGAAATTTAATGATGAAATAAGGTCAATGTACCATGCATCATGATGGAAAGAGAAGAAAAGGAGCCTAAGGTATCCATGTCAGGGCTATGGATGCCTAGTTGGTAGTAGAGTAATGCATGAGCTTCCATTGATTTAATAAGATTTAACAGATATAGGAATAAAACTAACAACTTCATCAAGCCTTTTAAAAACTCATCACAGTAAGGGTTAAATGAATTACACGCTTGACACACATATCCAAAAAAATTGGAAGGCAAATATGTTGTGTGAATCAACTTAGGAGTCTCTTTCATGTTTCTAATTTAGGTATTATTATGTGACATACTTCATGATTGATTTAATGATTGCTAACTAAAGTTTTAGGTTCTTGAATACTCAAGAATATTCCCCCTGTGAGTCACCATTTTTTGTACCCAACACACCCCATTTCTAAAATGAGGACCCTTATTTTTAATTATGTAAATTTGTGATTTAAATTGAAAATTAATCTAATTAGAATACCATTAGAGTGTTTTGTACATTATATTTATTTTAATATCATACAGACCATGTTTAGATTAACATATTTACACATGATTTTGGTTTGATTTGTATAAATTTGTTAACCTTGGATCTCTATGTTTTAGGTTGCAGGATTAATAGAGTCTATTTTTGTGAACATTACTTAGGGTTTTACACCTTAGTGCTAAATTAAATATTTGTTTTTATTAACCCTTGATCTCTTATTTATTGAATTGGATCCATGTTTAAAATCATGTTAAGACCTTAGTCTAAAAATGTTTAGCCTAAATTCCTTTCGAAATAAGATTCAAAATTTATGCAAGGTCAAAACTAATGAGGGGAATATTTTATTATGTTATGGACTTAATATAAGATTTTAGCCTAGGTCTTAATCATATTTATTAATAAAACTTAGACCTTAGACTAAAATCTATATGATATGTCATTTATATTTTATGGTTCATGGGACTAATTAATATAGGGGCTCTTTTATATATTTTAAGCCTCGGTCCTAATCATATTTTATTAATACAACTAAGACCTTGGGCTAGAATATTTATTCAAGGTCCTTTATATTACTCCAAAGTATTAACTTATGTCCTTTATTTTATGCCCATAGGAATGGACTAATAAGGAGCTTCTACATGGTGTGATCTCAAAGCATATTACAGAGATCTAATGAATTGCATGATCAAATTATAAGTCAAAAAGTCAAAGCCTAGATATACGATGCATGTTAACTCGCATATATCAAATTTATAAAAAAATAAGTGAAATGTTGAAATAACAAAAGACCTATGGAGCTCTATGGTGGTGATACATTTCACCATAATGGGAGCCCATTATAGTTGATCAAACGATGCAAACAAACATTGAAATATGAAAGGACCTATGGAGCTTCATGGTGGTGACAAGTGTCACCTTTGAAAGAGCCTAGTATAGTTGATTAAATGATGTGAGCAAACATTGAAATGATAAAGGACCTATAGATACCTATGAGGGTGACAAGTGTCACCATCATTGGATCCCAATACATAAAAATCAATGGTGTGAGGATAGTCTCAATAGTCAAAACCTTAGAAGTCCCATTGAGCTTCCAAGTGGCACATGCACAAAGAAGAAAGTGAGTAATGGTGACAAGTGTCACCATCATGGGAACACTTAACAGAGATTGATGGACTATGTTGATCCATGTAAATATGATCAACGATCTGAGATCAACATAGAATTTTCAAAGTAATCAAAATCCTTGAGAGCTAATAAGTGGCACATGCATGATCACTTTTAAAACACTACCTTATACTTGATCCTAAGTTTTATTCATATTTATTAATATGAATAAAACCTTAGGTTTAAAATTATATCCCAAGTTATTTTTCCTAAGACCATAGTCTAATTACATGTGTGTGTGTGTGTGCTAAGATATTTGTTAAGTTTATGTTTGTAGGAGTTAACCCAAAAATGATAGTCACAAAGATGTCTTCGATGGTATCATGGATGTTAAATGATGGGTACATGAAGATCAAAATTAATTCATGAAAAAAAAACTTTGGGGTTCAAATTATGATGATTCAAATTATGATGATCACACATAAATTAATGATGGTCTCATAGATGTCAAATGATGGGCACATAGACTTCAAAATAAATTATCATAAAATATCTGTTGGGGTTTAAATGCAAGCAGATCCAATGGTTAGCATTTAAATGTACATCCATATTCGATTGTACAAGGACAACCTGATAGTTTCAATGGAACCAAATAGATATAAGTGCTCACATTCAAGTGTACATGTATAAAATCTATGGCAATTAAATGTTTGAAAATTCAAAGGTCTTAGAACAACCATGGAGCTACTGAGTAGCACACTCATGGAGCTACTACGTAGCATGCTCATGGAGCTACTAAGTAGCATGCTCACGTTCCATCATGTAGAAGATCTAATAATGTGAGTCCAAGGTGGAATTTTCAAAAATATAGACTCAATAAAGTTTTGACACATGTCTGAGGGACAAAAGTCACATTTTGAAAGTTAACAAACAAAACAACATATACAAAACATGAATATTTTTGACACTTGATATATATTTTTCGACGGCCATTAGGTCTCATAGTTAAGTTATATTCCTTTGGTAAATAAGCTTGTATAACATTTTGAGGATGAATATTTATTCTATAAAGACATAGATGAAACACATAGATCAGTTAGATTAGTCAAAACTAAAAATAGTGTCCTTGGTTCTAAAGCATTGGTAAAGGGATGATTGTCTTTTATACATGTAAGAGAATTTTGAATATGGCTAATTTAGAAAATCTAACAAGTTGTTTTCATAACTTATAAAAATTATTGTCAATTTTTGCATATATTTGGATTTTTTATGCAGTTCAATCTATAATTGTAAAAGTTGCCTTTGTATTGATACACATGGAAAAGTTGCATAGCTTTTGCAAAGGCTAAAATTAAATTGATAATTACAAGTAGACTCTTATACAGTGTTGACCATAGTTATAACTCAAGTTTTGACTATCACATTAATGACCTTCTATGAACTTGGAGGATGAGGTAACCCATTCCACAAGTCTATTTAAATAATTATGATCTAACTTGGATTTTTATCAGAGAATTTGGAATACAAAGGAGCAAAGTAATTTTGATTATCAACTTAATGCATTTGAATATTATATTTCCATTATATGTATAATTAGATGTTACTTTATGGTTGTATGTTTCAATAATATTTAGTGTGTAATAGCTACAAATGGATTCTTAACTATCCTGATTGATGTACTAATCTTAGATGTGAAATAAGTGTTAAAATATTGGTGAATTATATTGATTAGGATAATTAATTTGATTGATTCATAATTCTAAATGTGAATAAGTGCTTTCTTTGATGTATTTTTTTTTGTGTCCAAAAGCTACCTCAGATACTTCACTAGCTTGATCCATAATCTCCTGAGTAAGGGTGTGTAACATCTATCCTAAAAGGAACAATATTAGGCTAAGGCCTGTGAATTTCTTACATAATTATCTCCTGAGACTTCTTAGTTGTTTTTGACTCTATGTGTGTGTAATTGTTTCTAACAATAGACATAGGTTTTGAGAGCACTTGTCCTTTTAGAAAACTAGCCAAGGAAGTAATTCTTGAAAACCATAGATCTTTCTTTTCTACCTTACCCTTCCCTCCTTTTGAATTTTGTTTTGATATGTACCACTTTAGATTATAATTCAACCATCCATCTAACTCACCTATAGATTCCCTATCCTTTAGGTACCACACCTCCATCCAAAAACCTTATCAATAACATGTATGCCCTACTAGTTATTCCATCAACAGGTTGTCAAAGATTGCATACCTACAACTCATGCTCTGGGTAGAGTTTGCCTCTATTGATATCCTAAAACATTAGAGTATACCTCTTTGACTATGGTGTGCATAAAATTTGCATCAACAAGTTTATTGCTTTCTTAGATTAGAGCTCAATGCTTTCGAGATTAGTTGTTTTATTACTTCTTGTGACAATATGAATTGTGTTTGCTCTAATTTAATCAAGCTAAAATCTAAACCAACTAAGATTATGATTAAATAAGCTTGTATAAAAGGGTAAAATTTAAAAAGAATGGTATTTTGGGACCTATTCATAAACTGGGTATATTTCTACATTTGGAGTCTTTAGGATGAAGGTAGGTAATCATGAACCATTCTGGATTATGTCATAATTGAATGTTTTTACTAGGTATGTGGAAGTTGATCTCAAATTAATTCACATGAATTTATAAGTTTCTTATTTCATTAAATCAATCACACTTTTTACATTAAATATTTGTTGGAAGTGATAATTCTTGGTACCAATGTAGCTGGTAGGGATATTTTGGTAATGATTTAGTTTATAACTATACTAACTCATTTGGGTTTCAACTCTCCTCTTTCCATTCACATAAGAGAAAAGAAAATAAGAAAAAAAACAATGATTTCAAAAGAGAAAGAAAGATAAAATAATATCTAAATAAAATAAAAAAGGCTCACATGATGAAATAAGGTCAATGTACCATGCATCATGATCAATAAATTGAAGAAAGAGGAAGAGAAGGAACCCCAAGGTATCTCTATCAAGGCTATGGATACCTAGCTGGTATCAGATCAAATGCTTGAGCTTTCCTTATTTTAATGAGCCTTAATAAAAACTATAATAAAACCTACAACTTCATCAATCCTTTGAAAAACTCATCATAGCAAGGGTTAAATGAACTTCACATTCAACACACATAGATCTAAGTATAAGAATGTAAGTATGTTATGTGAATTTAGTTAGGAGTCTCTTTCATATTTTTGATTTTAGTATTTTTCTATGATATTATTTATCTCTAGTTTTAGGTTACTAACTAAATTTCTGGGTTCTGAATACTCAGGAGTATTCCTCTTGTAAGTCACCATTTGTTGTACTCAACATCCCCCTCTTTTCTAGAAAAGAGGGGACCCATTTCTTTTAGGTTTTTGCCTTGTTTGTTGAGCCTTTCTTGAGAAAAAGTTCTTATCAGTATTTATACTTACAATAATTTTGCATTCTAGCATGATATATGCATTTTATGGACTAACTCTATGAATGCCTTTTTGGGAGTTTTTTAAACTATGCATAATTTAAAGATTTATTCTATTCAGATAAATTAATTCAAATATTTTACTCATCAAGCTTTTTGTTTGAGATTTTCATTCAAACATTTTCTCCAACATGTTTAGTTTTTGGGTTTTTTATTATTTTAGGTTTTTTTTTTGGGGACTTTTTTTAGCATTTATTTTTTGGTATGTTTGTTCATTCAAAATTTTATTCAACAAGAATTTGGTCTTTGAAACTTTTGTTCTAAACAGATTTTATCTTTGGGGTTTTTGAGTCAGACATTTTATCTGAAACAATTTCCTTGAAATGACTTATCTTTATTGAACTTATTCATACTTTTTATTTAGATATTTTATCTAACAAAATTTCTATCTTCGGGGTTTTTACCATAGACATTTTATTTGATAGATCCTAAGAGCTTTATATGCATGTCTCATACTTTTTGTTCAGATATTTTATCTGATGGGAATTAGGTCTTTGAGGTCTTTGTTATGGGTATTTTATAAAGGCTGGTACCCAACATGAAACTTGAATACCCAACTATTGAATACCAAAAGACTTCCTATACTTAGTCATATAATGCTAAAATACTTCATATTAATTTGATAAAGTCCCCCACCAACTTAAACTAATGAAATTTAAACTATGCAAGAAATATAAAAGAAGTGATAATTGGGAATTTATATCACATGAATTGGTATTTAATGTTAAAATCCATATACATGACATGCATCCATCAAATCCTTCATTGCTTTCAAACAAACTTGCACTCAAAGTCTAATGCTATCCTACATCAAAAATATCCCTAGATACTACTTGTGAGAATAATGCAAGTAAAAATGACTAATGAAAGCATAAATTATTCATAGACCACAAATAACATGTAGAGGAAGAATATAAGCACATCCAAATTACATGTAAGAAATAATGGCATATTCATCTAGGGTATTTAAGAGAGAAATTCCACCATCACCCTAATCAATCAAGGATTTCAAAAAATTTACCGATATAGTCTTCAAGGTTACCATAATTAATAATAGGTATGTGAATTATTCAAAGGTATAGGATGTGGTTGATTCTATTGATATGTTTTTATTGTATGACAATATCTCTCTCATATCAATGATTCATCAAAGATTTACTAGCCCTAAAATGACAAGGATTACATTTTTTCATTGTTAAGTCTGAGGTGATGCCATGCATCGACCTCTTGCATAACTTGTTCTTCACAAGCATGGTCATGCAAGATTCCTTCCTACATCATATGGGTAATCAGATAGTTGTGGATTGAATTTTATGAGCTATTTTCCAAAATATATTTGTCACTATCACCACCATATGCATACTGCAACAAACATAGATTAGTTTAGTGGAACCAATAAAACATAATGGAGAAGGTTTTATCTTCATGACTACTCCCTAACAAGACCATCACATTCAAAGGGAAGAATCCAAATGGGGTCACTACAATTAACAAGTTCAATATGGGAATATGTATTGGTATGGTGCTCCTGAACAAACTCTATGATATGCCAAGCATTCACTTTCTCAATTTGGAATGGGTGTCATTGCTACACATGATGCTAACAAGTGATGTCACCTTCATGTTGAGAGAGATTATCAATTTCCATTTAAGTGAATATATCATCCACAAGGGAAAGAGGCATACTCCTATTGGCCATTTCTACATTATGTCATATTTATTGGATGCTATTATGGGGACTTGATACAAGGTTCTTGATGAGCTATGGAGCCCAGCCACCGATTTCATTAAGAATAGGATTTGTGATCACTTCTAATCCATGCATGTATATGCTTACACAAAGAACATGGTGAAGATCACCTAGGATGTATATCCTACAGTTTTGTATGTTATCCATGGTTTGTCAATGCCTAAGATCAGATCTAATATTATGAAGACACTTCTCACAAGAGGGGACTATCTGGACTTCATTATCATAATGATCTGGGGAAATAAGGTTAACCCCTTGTGTCTCCCAAAGTATGTTTTAGACATGTTGGTAGAGAAATAAATTTCTTTTCAATTATGATGGAACATATAAGAATACTTATCCAGATAGAAGAAAAGTTCATACTCTAGCCACCATATGGTCATTGGCAGAATGGTATACATAATGAGAAAGCAATTTGGAGAAGTAGGCATCAAAAGTAAAAGCTATCACTTCCCTTCACTTCCACATAAGGATTAGTACCCCATGGAGTCATCCAAAAGCATATATAGGGTTTTAATATCCCCTAAAACCATGAGTCTTACTCTTATGAATTTTTATTTCTTAATGCACAAGATGATGAGGAGGTTTTGGAGAGAGAAAAGATTGTTAGATTGAAGTAATATCATTTGAGGATGATCTACGAGGACCCTTGAATTTATATGAGGGAATTGGGCAGTAAAAAGTCACTTTATAAAGGGTGGGAACATTATGACTCTTGGAAAGGTCAGTCCATACAACAATCATAGGACAAAGCAAGACCCTCATCTCAAGAACTCCCTCTAAAGTTAAAGCTCAAGGATATGAATAAATAAATTGGGGTAGTTGAACCTAGCCCTAGAGGAGCACAAATAGGAAACCCCATTAATTTAGACTCTGATGTAGAGGAGTAAACACAAGAAGATCAAGATTCCATCATGGTTCAAATGACTAATGTTATTCCCTAGGCTCAAGATGCCACATCTATAAGGGTAATAACATAAGAAGTAGCTTCTCCAATCCAACAAGACTCTTCCATATATCTAAAGACCCCTATTGCCTATATAAGGAAGCCTAAGACTCCTACAAGCATTCCCACAGTTGAGTTATCTCAAGGCTTGCCTATTGGACCCCAACATATAGAAGTGATAGAGGGAGAGGATGTGGACTTAAAAAAGAATATGACTCTGGTAAGGAAGCTGAGCTAGAGAAGGCTAAATAATTAAGCCTTGAAACTAACAAGGGTAAAGGACCAGCTATGGTGCTAGTTCATTCCCTAGATACTCAATCTATGGATATTACTCTTTTATATTCTATATCTATTCTTCTGTTTGCTTTTATTTTAATTTCCTCTATTTTGAGAACCCCCAAGGTGGAAGTCCCTACTTATACCCTTGATCCATTTTTATAAACAAATTTCATACAATTCCCCTTGCTCAACCCAAAGGTTGAGAAGGATGTTTATGCTACCATTACTACTACCACCTCCATTAATCCATTATCCACCTCCATTTTATTAACTTCCATCATGGCTACCTCTAACATCCCTTCTATCATTACCAATGTTAGATCACTAAAGAAG
>JARHVA010003152.1:880000-882500 GCA_037957365.1 Torreya grandis | reverse complement strand
GCTCCCTGTTGTGTTGCTATCCTCCCTGATCTTACACACCTGCAAATCAATCTGGTTCTACACACCTACAAACCTAGATCTTGCACACACACACACACCAGAAGATCAATGATCTTACTTACCCATGTAGATCTCTAAATGTGTCCTTGCACACCCACTGACCAAGATCCTACATACATGAAGAATCCCTCTGATTCTCTAAACCAGCACCCACACTTGGCACTGTGGCACTAAGAGGAACACACCTTGCTCTCTTCACACACAGAAGGAGCTAATATTTGCTCTCTTACTCTCTAGCACAAATTACAATATAGCCCATGAGTCTATTATATATATCTCATGCAAACAATAATTAGATCCATAGCTCAAGACTATAATTAGCCTTTCAACATGCAAACAACTGGTTCGTTAAAAAACTGTCTGTAATACTCGCAATTTCGATCTGCACAGGCGACCGACATCGGTCCCTATTTGCCTAGAGATGACCGACGTCGGTCAATTCCCACTGACATCAGTTGTTTTCCTATCTACCCCTGACCAACGTCAATTGGCCTGACCGATGCTGGTGACTGTGACACTCAGCACCCTCCTTCCCTGTTTGCATCAGTGAAGATTTTAGCTCCACAACCTAACAGAAGTTGATACCGAGCTTGCTTCCTTTCAAGAGAGGTATAAGGGAAAAATATAAATCCTCACCACTTGATACTTTCCTATTATCTTTCCTCCTATAGTTAGTGTTTTATTACAAATGGACCACCAACAAAAATAATAAACAAATAAAACTCTAACTTATCAAGTGCCAATGAAAAATCCAAATTGTATTTTTGGTTGTGATACTTGAATCCTCAATTTTCTCCTCCATACAGTTACTCATGGTGATCCAGATAAAATTTTCATATAAAGAGGGTATTGAAAAATAATAAAAATAGAAATTTAGAACAAAATCGTTAAGGGAAAAAAATATGATTATGTCTGGATTTTAAAAATGGTAGATTGTAAGTTGTTTATTCTTAAATTATTTCTATCCAAATTTCAATGTAGATAAGTATATTTGTAAAAGGAAAGAAGTGGGGATTTAATTGGATGGATTTAATTGTATTAGTTACAAGTTAATTTGGATGGATGGTATCTAGTTTTTATAGTGAATAGTTAACTAAGAGGCACAATAGAAAGTGGATTGGTAAATAAGTGAAAACATTGCAAAATAAGCTTCACATGGGTTGAACTAGTTGTTTGGATAATGGTGACAATTTTTTTTAGAGAAGTAGTGGTTTTTAAACCACCACAATAGCTATAAAAATTATTGTGATTTTGAAACCACTAAATTAAATTATGAAATTATCAGGGCAATTTCATGAACTACCACAATGATTGTGAAATCACTATAACAGTTTTGATATTGCACATCAAACTCCACGTTTGGTAGTTTCAAAGTCCTATAATTTTTTAAAATTAAAACATGGTAATTTTTTTGAAGAAATGAAGAAAAAACAAAAATAAAATGGTTATTATTTTGTTACATTTTTAGTTGAATTTTTTTTTACATTATCATTGATTTTTCAAAATGTTAGACCATAGACATTTTGGGTGCATACGTATTACCCCCTTAGGGAGGCACCCTGTCATGAATTTGATATGGTGGTTTTCTAGTAAATAGGTTCACCCATTTTAAGGGGAGGATTATAAAACTTACCTTTATTACCTATGTTTTGAAGAAAACCTAGCCATGATGATTCATCACATGCAACCAAAAATGATGGGAATCAAGTGTAGCATATTGAAGAGGTTGATATAATATTATTTACTTGAAATTTAAGAAAATAGTACTTAAAATATGTGTGAGGTAAAATAAATACTTGGTTTATCCCATTAGGGGGTGGATCTCAGAGATTATATGAAGAGGACTCAATTGTTGACATGGTGGAAGGGTACTAGCTAGGTTCCCATGTGTCATTTCATACTTGAAAAACTTGTAAACATATCAAAGTACACAAAAAATATAATAAATAAATAAATATTGATAAAAAATTATTTTAATATAATAATAAAATATTATTATAAATAGATCTTTATTTTATATTTAAAATTTATTCTCACTCGCCCAATTATCAAATTTAAACTCTATCCCACCTTTGAAAAAGTTATAAATGGAGATAGGTGAAAGTGAGTGTGTAGAGAGAACATGTATCATAATTAGTAGAAGTAGATGGGGCTCACGTATAGGTTATGTTTTCCCCCTTCTCTCCAATTCCATAAATTTCTAATCTTTTATTTAAAATTTATCTAGGAGAGGCCAATTTTAACAAAATGCTAAAAAAATGTTTAAGGTAGTTAAATGACTATTAATAATACACACACACACACACACACACACACACACACACACACACACTTACATACATACATAGTTAAATTTTAATTATTTTTATGAATTTTTAATTGTTAGGATGTAGTAGTTCAAACCTCTAGTTTCAAGTGAAACCTTTAATCTTCATAGACT